>PVJC01025041.1:0-25036 GCA_004026665.1 Murina feae | reverse complement strand
ACACACAGGAGGACTGCGCCGAGCCTCAGATGCGGCTGGGGGCAGGTCCCCAGTGGTGACACACACAAAAGGCGCCTGGCAGACTGGGGCCATCATAGGACATCCACTGAGGGGTCCCAGACTGTGAGAGGGCACAGGCCGGGCTGAGGGACTCCCTCCACCCCGAGTGCACAAATTTTTGTGCACCGGGCCCCTAGTTGAATAATAAATGCCATTCCTCTCTAGTTATTAATGGGGACCCATAACTGTATATTCCTTTAATTAATACCATATGATATAATTATCACCTCAGTTTATTTTATTATTTTTAAATTTATATCTGCAACTTGGCATCTTATCATTGTACTGCTTTCTATCTGGTGGCAGAAATAAGAGATGGAAGGTTAAGTTTGAAAAGTACAACAGAACTAAATTGTCTACCCTTCCCCTTTATTTCACCATGTTTAGAATAACCTAAATTATCATCCACCCCCACCACCCAGACTTCTTATGTTTTATGAAAACAAGCATTATTATTTAAATATTATTAATAAGAATAAGATTATATTTATAATGTTACTAGAGGCCCAGTGCATGAAATACATGCACAGGGGGAGAGGGGAATCCCTCAACCCCGCCTGCACCCTCTCCAATCCAGGACCCCTCAGAGGATGTCCGACTGCCTCTCACAATCTAGGACCGCTGGCTCTTAATCGCTCACCTGCCTGTCTGCCTGTTTGCCCCTAACCCTTCTCCCTGCCTGCCTGATTGCCCCTAACTACCCACCTCTGCCTGCCTGATCTCCCCTAACCACCTCTTATGCCTGCCTGATTGCCCCTAACTGCTCCCCTACAGCCCGATCACCCATAACTATTTCCATGCTGGCCTGATCGCCCCTAACCGCCTCTGCCTTGCCCTGCACCCAGGACCCATGATTCCCTCCTCAAGCCAGTCACAGGCACTCAGGACCCAGGATGCAGGCTTTCCTCCCTCTGGCTGGCCATAGGCACCCAGGACCCAGATGGCTTCGCCCTTGCAAGCCACAGCCACAGGTACCATGGGCAGGCAGCTTTGCCCTGGCACTCAGGACGGGGGGGGCAGGTGGCTTGTCCCTCTTCCGGGCTGCAGGCTGAAGTGCAGCTGCTAGTGCCTGGGATCATGGGGTGGGCAGCTTGTTCCTCTCCTGGACCACAGCCCCACCTGCTGGTGCCCAGTATTGTGGGGCGGGCAGCTTGTCCCTCTCCCAGGCCACAGGCATTGGTGGCCGGGACCACTGGGTGGCTTGTTCCTCTCCTGGGCCACAGCCTGACTTGTCCCCATTCCTCTCTTGCGAGCTCATTTGTGCCGCTCGTCCCCATTCCTGTCTCCCCAGTGTTGTGTCTGAGCTGTGAGGGTGTGACAGCCATTTGCATATTAGCTCTTTATTATACAGGATTATAGCATCACTAGAGGCCCGATGCACAAAATTCGTGCATGGGTAGGGTCCCTAGGGCTGGCCAGCAATCAGGGCCAATCTGTGGAGCTACCAGTGGGGTGATGGGAGGGCCCCCCTCTGGCACGCACCTTGGTGGCCTGGCACTGCCTGCTCACCAGCCTGCCTCCCATTGCCGCCACTGGTCGCCTCCTTCTGCAGGTGGCCGGTAGGATGATCAGGGGCCCCGCTGGCACCTGCCTTGGCTGGCCTAAAGCCTGTGGGCTGGGGGCAGCTCCTGCATTGAGCATCTGTCCCCTGGTGGTCAGTGTACATCATAGTGACCAGTCGTTCCAATGGTCATTCTGCTCTTTGGTCGATTTATATATTAGTCTTTTATTATATAAGATAATGTTCTTAGGAGATGCAGTTTTATGTACAATTTTGATCTAGAAGAGATCTCAAAGTGTGGTCCATGGACCAGTAACTCAGCTCTAGTTGGGACTATTAAGAAACGCAAACTCTTAGGCTCTATTCCAGACCTATTGATGAAAAAATCTGAGGGTGGAGTACAGAAATGTGTGTTTTAATAAGACTTCTAGGGGTATGCTGTGTACACTAACATTTTGATCTCTTCTAGATGTTAGCAGACCTAAGCTGTCAGTTGGACATCCTCCAAGGACTCTCGGACTGCGAGAGAGTGCAGTCTGGGCTGAGGGCACCCTTTCCCCAAAGTGCATGAATTTCTTGAACCGGCCCTCTAGTATTTATATAATTTTTATGTATGCAGGCATATTCATAATATAAATTCCTAAGAATGTAATTACAAGGCCAAAAAGTATATATGTGTGTGTGTGTATGTGTATAATTTTGATAGCTATGCCAAATCACCTTCCATGTCCCAATTATACCAGTTTATACCCCCTTTAACAGATATGTTATTACAAAATGTGTGTTTTGAAGATGCAGCAGTGTTACATAACAGCATTATATTTTTGAAGAAAACAGATGTATGTTATGGTAAAAAAGAAACAAACACAAAACTTAAACAAGTGTCTTTCAACAAATAGTATATAAAGGCTACTTCAGAGTTCCTTACATTTAAGTTATGTTTTAGAAACTTCTTAATGCATAAATTGAAGATAGAATTGAAGATTGTCTCTACTAATCTGAAGTAATTCTGCATTTAGTGATTCATTAAAAAGTTATTTTTGCATATCTAGAAAAACATATCTAAAATAGTTTTCGTTTACTGTCAGTGAGTACTTGGACAATCTTTAAATATGGGGCTTATTTGAGATACTACATATGTAGTTGTTTAAAAAATTAAGAATTTTTTTTGGTAACCACCATAATGTTTTTAATTAAAACTCTTTTTAGGTTTTTCACTTACGTAATATTTTTTCATTGGCTTATCTTGTGTTAATTATTTCAAAATCTAAAATGAAGCAGTAGTTAGACATAGACATTGGGTTTTAGTGTTTTTAAATACATTCTATATTTCCCTCACCCTCCTAACTCCCCCCCCTTTTTTTTAACAGTCTCTTAACTTAAAACTACTAAACAGATTTTTATTTTAATCTTTGGAACAAAAAATGTTCTCTTGGGCTGATACCAGTACTGTCTATGCCAAGTTACAGACCGCAGTCTATTTTTATAGGCCAAGATACAAACCTCTGAAAACCAGAGTTTATAATGGAAACATTGACAGGCCCTTCGCTTTCACAGCACACATGGCACTGCTGAAATCATAAGGTATAAAGCTCAACATTTCATATTCGGGGTGAACATTGAATTTTCAGCAATTGTATTGTCAAATGCCTTTCCACTAGGATTTAATAATTGTCATGTGCAAATGGAGCTATGGTAGGGGCCTAAAATCACATTGAATAGACCTGATTTCTGCCCTCTGAATGGTGACGCCTATGTACACTGAGAAGTACTTGAATAGATTGGGAGATGGCCTGGTGAATGGTTTTGGTTGGAGGGAAATATATGAACTTCTTATCACTAGATTTTATTTGTGGTAAAACCTTGAAAATCCTGCATGTTTTTGCATGGAGGTCACAGTGCTTGTGTTCTGGGTATTATTACAAAGCAGGTGATGGTAACCAATTACATCTTTATTTTAATAATATCAGGGAAGAAAGCTTAAACCTTACATTGTTTCACAGTCAAGCAAGTTTGATACTTTGTCGTTAGGTGAATTGAAATTTACCATTCTACCTCTTCTTTGAGGGATCCTACTGGGTAAAAAATAGAAATAGCCTTCTTTAAAGACCAATATTTGATTACTCAGCTTTATTTTGATTAAAGAAAAATAAAACAACAACCTTGAATCACTATGCGTTGTTTTAGTTACATTTTAGTTTCAAAGGGTCCTTCAACGTTAATTAATGATTGCCATCAGATAACACTGAGTGAATGACCCTAAGATATATTACTTACTTTAGAGGGAAACATGTCAGATGACAATGTAGGAAACTAGTTAAAATGGCTTGAGGTATATAGTTAATGTTTGAATGTTCATCAGGTTTGGATTCTTTCACTTGTAACACCCACATTTTTTACTTTTTCTTTCTGCCTTTTCTTTATCTTGTTAAGTGCTGGAGAGAAGTAGAGGTGTTATGTCAGATATGCTATCTCAGAAGCATTGTGAAGTGTTAGAGAAAACCAGTATCTTGTGGGAAGATAATGAAGTGATAGTTTGTTGCTACAGATTTTGCAAGTACATTCTGCCAGAAGGAATAGGTAAAAGGAAGATGTTAATTTGAATCTAAATCAGATTTTATGTTTTAGTTTAAATTTTCCTTATCCATTGACCTATATCCATATATATTTAATAAGATGTGGGTAGGAGACATGCTTGCCATCCTAAGAGGTATCTTTTACTTATCAGACTGGTTTTCCATTAATGAAGAGAAAGTCGACAGTTAAAGGTTTTTGAATCTGTGATTACATCTCCCGCCCCCCAATGTGTAAGGAATAATGATTTTGTATCCTGAAAGATGGAAAATTTCTAAATGGAAGCTATTTCGTACAGTTGTACTAATTCTAGACTAGGGGTTCCTCATTTTCATCTTTTGCTTTCTTGATACATTTCTATAGGGAGAAAAGTATGTGTATATGAACTCTCCCATCAACTACCTCTTGACATTGCTGTAGAAAACATCACCATGAACTTTCAGGAAATAGTGCTGATCTTGGTCATATAGTTAAAGGATAGAATCCCCCTCATATTTCAGAAATGCCATTTTTATTATGTATTTCACTATAAAGTGAAATGAAGGTGTGTGTGTATAGGTATGCATACAGAGTGAGGGGAGGGGGTACAGACACTGAGTTCTTAGATTTACTGATTTGTCTGTTTTATAAATTATTCCAGAAACAATGGAATAATAACATAAGCATAATACTACATGAAACCAAAATCCAAAAGAATTGTTAGAACTTACTGAACTTTGACTTTTTAAATTATCATCCATAGACTTATTGACGTAACAGACCATTCACAGAGTTTATTGTATCCTGACTCTATTAGTAAATTTATCTGATCCAGTCTTACCACTAGCAGTTTCTGACTAAAATAGCTTTTAGGAAGGGCAGTATTTTTAATTAATGAAAGAAGAGACTTAAAATTTGCTTTGCCTGTGCCTCATAAAGCAGAGATTGTGTGAATTAGTTTGGTACCCAGGTTTTTCTTTACCGTTTCATTCACATGTTCATTCCTTTCCATGCTCTCTTATTAGAACTTAATATGCCAGACAATGGGCTAGGAGCTCTTGACCTCCAGCTGTCATCATTTACTCTGAAAGAGCCAAAGGTTTTGAATTAAATTAATTAAATTGATACTTTTAAAATTTGGGCACAAGCTTGGATATTTTTGCTTTTTAAAAATATATTGGCATTAATAGGTCAAGTAAGCTAGCATTCTGTCTTAAATATTTTCTTTTAACTGTAGGGAAAAAACAGATTTAGAGATTGTTGGAATGTAGAAAAGGAATTGACTTCTGAATTAAAAAATAAAACAACCTTAAGAATGTCTTAAAACTAAGGTAAATAATTTGGGGTAATTTTTGTCTACTTAGTTTTCAAGAAAATATAAGTATTCCAGGTAAAAGATTTGGTTAATGGATGATATTTTATGCCTGATTTGGAATATGCAATAATATCTTGGGAAACTAGAAAATGGAGAAGCCATGGGAGGAAGGGTTAATTCCCATGCTTGTAAAAATTATATTTTCTTTTTGTCACTTAAATCTAAATTGTGATCACTCCCTCAAAAGAAAGAGAAATGAACTCTAGTTTCTTTTCCTTTGCTGATGAGTTTACTTATAACCATCAACACTCCCCACCCAGGTGGTTGGTATTTTTCACCTAAGCATATATTTGTACACTTGTTCATTAGTGAATTAAATGTTTTTTAGGTTGGATCAATTTTTACTTGTTTTTAAAGCAAACCAGATATGTTAAAAATGAAAATGTACGATTAACCTTTCATTTGAATCACCTTCATTTAGGAGATATTGTTGCATCACTTTCTTTCCATGAATATTAATAAGTGTCTTTTGTGTGCCAAGCACTATGCTAGGCCTTGCCCTCATGAATTCAGGGTGGCAGTAAACCTTTAAAATATATGCTTGTATGTAAACACACATAGTCTCTCTGTCACTCAATTTCTCCCCCATCCCCTCCTCTCACCCAATTGCATTAAGTGTAATGATGGGAAGATGCATGTAACAGGAGAACTAACCTAATTTAGGAGTGGAGGGGAGTGCTAAGGAAGACCTCACTAAAGAAGTGAAATTTCAGTTTTGTTCTTCAGGCAAAAAAGGACAGATGTTGCAGGCTGAGGGCAAAGCCTGTATTAAAGCTCTGAGGCTGGAATGAACAGATCGTTGCAGTCCAAAGAGCCCAGAGAAAGAGGTGAGAAAAGAAGCCAGACAGTAGGTCATTGGCCACATAAGACATTGCAGTTTTACTGGAAATTTTAACTCTCGAGTGGTAACTTATTGAAGTGTTTTAAGTAGGGAGAGTAGTATGATTAGATTTATAGTTTTAAAGATCACTCACTGAAGGGATCTTGATTGAGGGATTATGAGAGGAATGCTGGGAGATCTTGTTAGATTTTAGCAGTGATCCATGTAGTACTCCATTTCTGGATTGCAATAATTTATAAAACCAATTCCTTATTCATGGATACCTGAATAGTGTTTGACTATTACAGTCAACCTCTTTCTGTATAAATTTGGCTAGAGGATAGTTCAGTAGGATAAATTCCTAGCAGTAATATTGCAGAATCAAAGGTTATATTTGAATTTCTAATTTTGATAGTTATTGCCAGATTGCTTTTCAAAAAATTTACATTTACATAATCAAGTTAATATCAAAATGATTATTTCTCCACATCCTTATCAACACTAGTTATTACTTTTTTGTTTTGCAAATTTGAGGATTGAGAAATTACTTCTAATTTTTTTAGTTGATATTTCTTTAATTATGAGTGAGGTTGCATATTATACACACATGTATATAAAAACATTTCATTTTTTGATGAACTGTAAGGTGACCAGATTTAAAGCGGTACACCATTGATGGAGGTGGCGGGGGGGTAGGGGTTCTTTCTTTTTATTATTATTATCACTTAAAATATTACAAAGAGTAATCGGGACTTTTTCAAAATGCCGTGGGATGCGGGACAAACTGTTAAAAATTGGGACTATCCGTCAAAAGCGGGACATCTGGTCACCTTAGTGAATTGTCTGTTTTTCTCTTTTATTTGTTCGCTTAACTCAGTTTTGTCTCATATGCTTTTCAAATAAGGGACTGATACCCTTCTTACCCACTAGATTATAGGGATATCAAATAAGGTAGTATTAATCTGTGTTTTTCTGCCTCTTTTTCATTGTTATTCCCTAAAAAGCTTTTGTTTTTTCCTTAATCATTTCCCTTCCCCATGAAATTTTAATATAACAGATATACACAGATATACTATGTATTTATGTATTGTGGCCTTTTGGAGGGCCAATACAGCCTTTTAATATGTAAGATTCCCCACTCTAACCCCAATAATCATTTTTCTCCCCTCAAGAGCAATGACACTTCCTTTGAGAATGCATGGTATATGTGAAAGTTTTTATAAATTTCAAAGTGCTATTTAAATGTAAAGCTTCATTGTTAATAATTTGCATTTCATATGATATAATATTATATGTCTGTTTTGCAGCTGCCTTTCCCTCATTGCAGATTTCGCTTTTGCAAATATAGGGATTTACTATTTTGTTGTTCATTTTACTGCATTTGGAACAATCTTTCTTTAGTTGACCTCTGATTAGCTGCCTCTGCCCATCTGTGCCTGTCAAAATGTTACTCTTTTTTCAAATCCTGTCCTAGCCGCTTCCTTTTTTCATGAAGTCTTCCTAGTCCCCCATAATTGATCTCTTAGAGTTAAAGCTGTATTATTTTTTGCTGTGACATTCTGTCTTTCATTATGTGGTCTGTGTATTTTCCATATTATATTCACCTCCTGACAGATTATAAGTGTCACAGCAGCAAGGATGTTGCCCTCCTCATTCTTTGCTCCCTGGTGTTCCTTTCCCAGTGCCATTGTATACAATAGGAAGCCAGTAGGGCTGGCTTACCTGAATTTCTAAAGAAGTCTGAGTTCATGTCCTAGCCACTGACTATGTGACCTTGGGATGAGAACCTTGACCAGCTGGCCTCAAATTCCACCTGTAATACCTGTAAAATAGGTATAATGATGATGCTTTTCTGATAAGATTGCTGAGAACATTGAATGTGATGGTAACATAAAGCACAGTGCCTGGCATTTAGTAAGCATTCAATAAAACATTAGCAATCATCAATCTTGCAAACATTTAAGTGCAGAGGAATACATTGAACAAATTATAATAATAATTTATCTTTCTGGTTCAGGATCATACTCTATTGTTTATTGTACCATATTTACAAGGGGAAAATTTGGTTTCTTTGAAATCATTATTTTCAAAATGCATTCTGCAATATAATTAACAGTATGGAGACCATTTCAGTATATGAATTATGATTAAGATATACAGTTTACTTTTGATATTTCAGTACTATATTGAAATTATGTACCCATGATTTGTTTTGTTAAAATCCTATAATTATTAAGCAAAGACGGCCTAGTTGAAAACTGAGCAAAAAATATGAATAGGTACCTCTCAGAAAAGGAGACCTAAAAGGCCAGTAAGCAGATGTGAATACTTAATTTTATGCATCAACTCGACGGACCCCACTGAGTGCCCCGGTCAGAGATTATTGTGGGTGCTGCTGAGAGAGTGTTTTGGATGAAATTAATATCTAAGTGGGTACAAAGCAGATTGGCTCCTATGATATGGACAAAGGCCTCATCTAATGAGTTGAAGGCCAGATAGAATAAAAGACTGGCCTTTTCCCCCAGAAAGAGGAACGCTACAGCCTATTGCCTTGGACTTCATCTAGAGCATCATCTCTTCTGCCCGATAGCCTTCAAACCAGAATATCAGCTCTCCTTGTCTCATAGCCTTTGAATAGAGCATTGGCTCTTCCTGGATCTCCAGCCTGCCTGCTCACCTTACAGAGTGAATTTTCCAGCTCTGTAAGCGTGACAGCCAATTCCTTACCATATATATACTAGAGAATATGCTAATTACCTGGGATGCCATAACAGGTTGACTGGACAGGAGGAGGTTGTCTCTGCAGCATTGGGGCCGGGGTGGCAAGGTCCTCTGTGTGCCTGCGCTGAGAGAGGCCTGATCAGCAGTGACCACAGCTGCTTCAAGGGCCAGGGAGCGAGGCAGGGCCGGACTGGCAACTTGAGGGTGGGTGGTGCCACTCGATTTTGAATCATGTGCTGGGCTAGGAATAAATATTTCTAAATAAATAAACCTCTGTGTGTGCCTGTTATACATACATATACTGTATATAGTCTCTTATTGGTCTGCTTCTCTGGAGATCCCTGACTGATACAACATGGAGTTCATGGAATTACTGTTTTTTCAGTATGTGTTGATGACTTGCAGAAATCTTCAGCATTATTCATAGAGCCCTATGTTTAAGATTGTATGTGAGCAATGTGTATTGTCCTGTCTTTTTAAATTAGCCCTTTCTCTTTTGACTGTGTTTCATTTTGTTAATACTGTAAACATTCCTTCTCATAGAACTGAAATCTAAACAGTTTTATTCTCATTTTGAATTCCTATAATGTTTACATGGACATATCTAAGTAGTTTTGATGTTAAAAACATGTAGTCAGAAGTTATATACACATAAGCCTCTTTGGGGTGAAGGTGGAACCATTACAATCAAAATGGATATCAAAGATTCTGAAACCCTCAAGTCATACCACTTTTAATTGAAACTCAAATTCATTATTTTATAGTAAGTTTTAATATTTTAAGTGATTTTCCTTTTCTGTTATATAAAACTAGAGGCTCAATGCACAAAAATTTGTGCACTTGGGGAGTGTCCCTCAGCCCAGCATGTGCCCTCTTGCAGTCTGGGACCCCTCAGGGAATGTCCACCTGCTGGCTTAGACCTGATCCACGGGCAATTGGGCCCAAGCTGGCAGTCAGACAGCCCGGGAACCCTCAGGGGATATCCACTTGCCAGCCGGGAGCAGGCCTACATCCTTAGCAGTCGGACATCCTTAGCGCTGCTGAAAAGGCAGGAGAGGCTCCCACCACCACCACTGTACTGGCAGCTGGCAGTCTGGCTTGTGGCTGAGCAGATCTCCCCCTGTGGGAGTGCACTGACCACCAGGGAACAGCTCCTGCATTGAGCGTCTGCCCCCTGGTAGTCAGTGTGTGTCATAGTAACTAGTCATTCCCAGTCGTTCTGCTGTTACTGTTAATTTGCATATTACTCTTTTATTATATAGGATACCTATATATTTATATGTCATCAATTTGGGAAATTGAATTTTTTCTTTTCTCTATTAATAACTAAGGGTCTGGTGCACAAAATTTGTGCACTGGGGGGAGGGTGGTCCTCAGCCCAGCCTGTCCCCTCTCACATATTGGCAGCCCTCGGGGTTTCCTACTGACGGCTTAGGCCCGCTCCCTGATCCCCTTGGGGAGCAGGCCTAAGCCACAGTCTGGCCTTCCTTTGTGGGAGGCGACCAGGCTAATCAAGGGAAGCCACAAGCCCTATCACCACATTGCTGCAGCCACTGCCTGTCATCGCAGCCACCACGGTGTTTTCATCAACATGGACTCCAGTCCTTTCACCATGAAAAAATGACAACTTTCTGTAGGCATTTTCAGGATGTGTCTTTCATAGGATATGACATTTCTTTCTTTCTTTCTTTTTTTTTTTTTTATCCTCACCTGAGGATATGTTTCCATTGATTTTTAGAGAATGTGGAAGAGAAGGGAAAAACAGAGAGAAACATCAAAGTGAGAGGAACACTTTGATTGGTTGCCTCCTGCATATGCCCTGACCTGGGCCCTGGCCAGGGAGGAGCCTGCAACCTAGGTACATATCCTTGTTCAGAATTGAATCCAGACCCTACAGTGAGCAGGCTGAGGCATTATGCACTGAGCCAAACCGGCTAGGGCAGGATATGACATTTCTTAGCCCTCCAGCAGTGGATCTTCATTTTTTTCTCTCCAGGAATGTGGTGGGAAAACATTAGATTGCCTTTAGGGATTCATATTACCCAAGTTACTAAGAATATTACCAGTGGCATACAGGGAGCTTAGCCAATGAATGGTCAGAAAAGGTGTTTCCTCTGTAGTTCAATCACTGGCTCCACCCCTGCCCCTCCAATCCCAGCTCCACCACTACCCATGCCTGTAACCTCTGGCCGAGGTTGCAGGCCTGGGAAGGGGACACCAAACCCCTTTGATCTCCGGCTTCACAGATCCCAGGCCTCTGAGATCACCGGCTCTGATCTTGCCCCCTTCCATTGCTGGCTCTGCCCTTGCCCCACTGGCAGCCTCTGGCTAAGGCTACAGGCCTGGGCAGGGGACCCCCAGACTCCTGCTTTGCTGGTTCCACTGGTGCCCAGACCCCAGCGATCGCAGGCTCCACCCCTGCCCCTCTAATCACTGGCTCTGTAGAGCCCAAATCCCTACCATCTCCAGCCTTGCCCATGCCTAGCTCTGAGGCCTCTGGCCCAGGCCTTATGCCTGGGTAGGGCACCCTCATACCCCTGCAATCACCAGCTCCACCCTTGCCCATGCCTGAGGCCTCTGGGGAAGGCCTCTGGCCTGGGCAGAGCACCCCCAGCCCGTCTGATACTGCCTCCCCATCACCTGCCTGGCTAACAGGCATGACCACTTCAGTGGCAAGGCTGAGCTGGACTGGGCACCTCTATCTTGTGTCCATGGGGGTGGCCATCTTGTGGCTATTGGCGCCGCCATCTTGTGGCCATTGGGGCTGCCATCTTTGTCACAGAGTGATGCCTAATTTGCATATTACTCTTTTATCAGATAGGATGATTATTTTCTGTTATACTTCAAATGTTTTCACATTCATCCTGAAGCTTTTGATTCTTATGCCTAAGTATATAGAAGCTTCTACTATATGAACAAGTAAGCTATTCATTATAGATGTCACTAATCAATTAAATCATCAGTTTTCATATGGAATATAACAGTCTTTACGCATTATTCATTTTTTAAAATTTAAGGTCACAGAACTTACTACAAGTTAGGTTCTTGGCAGTATGCGTATTAACTATTTACAACATGAGATTGAAAATGTTATATATTTGATGCTAAGAATAGTCTCAAGCCCTAACTGGTTTGGCTCAGTGGCTAGAGCATTGGCCTTCAGACTGAAGGGTCCTAGGTTCGATTCTGGTCAAGGGTATATACCTTGGTTGTGGGCACATCCCCAGTAGGGAGTGTGCAGGAAGCAGCTGAATTGATGTTTCTCTCTCATCAATGTTTCTAATTCTCCATCCATCTCCTTTCCTCTCTGTAAAAAAAATATAACCTAATAAAAGAGTAATATGCAAATTGACCCTCACTGTTACACCTAAGCCACGCCCACCAGCCAAGCCATTCCCACCAGCCAATCAGAGTAGCTGTATGCAAATTAACCCAGCCAAGATGGCAGCCAGAAGTCACGGTGCTAGAGCAAACAGGAAGCTTCCGTTGCACCAGTGATGGAGGAAACTGCCTGCCTAGGCTGCCTTTGGGCTCTGCTCAAGGCAACAATGTTTCAATTATAGAAGCCATGGAGCTGAAGCAAACAAGAGGCTTTGTTGCCTGCCTAAGCCTCTGCTCAAGGCAACAAAGTTTCAATTATAGAAGATAAATAAACCCCAGAAACCTGATTCCAGCCAGCCTCGCTGATATGTTTATATGTTACATAGTGGGAGTTATGGGCAGCCTAAAAACAGCCGTAAGCCCCTCACCCAGGCTGGCCATGCACCCCAGTAGGGCCTTGAACCCTTAAGGGGCTGTGGGAAGCCTGAAAATGGCTCTCAGCCCCTCACCCAGGCTGGCCACACCCCCATGTGATGAGGGTCCCCCACTGGGGGGCTTGGCCAGCCTGCACACAGCTATCAGCCCCTCACCCAAGCTGGCCAGTCATGCCAGCAGGTGGACATCCCCCGAGGGGTCCCAGACTGGGAGAAGGCACAGGCTGGGCTGATGGACCCCCCTGCTCCCCAAGTGCACAAATTTTTGTGCACTGGGCCCCTAGTCAATAATAATAAAAAAAAATAATAGTCTCAAAAAATTAACAAAGTTTATTTTTTTTCACTTTCCCCCCTCAAAATAAACTTTACCCCTGTTTTTCAGGGGTAAAGTTAAATTATTTAGAACATAAGAATAGTGATATACTCTGTCTCTCCTTACCAGGGTCCTCAGTGCCTTTGGATTTTGTCTGAATGTTTCGTTTTTCTGTCATTTGGTTTCCATTAAGAAGTTCCAGCTCCTTTTCTTAGGGTAATTGAAAAACAAATTCTTGTGGGGCTGGTTTAGTACATTTGAGTAGTACATTTTGGTTTTTCCAATTAGCAATCAGATACCAGCTCTGGAAAACAACTCTTCCCTCTTTTGGGTATGTTCTTTTGGGATCTCATCCTTTTCTAGTTTTGATCTTCATGTAATTGATCTATGAGCTTGGACAGTGGACATAAGGTATTTTCTCATAGACATTTATTTTTTATCTACAGGTAGGGTTGTCAAATAAACTTCAGGATACACCTTTAAATTTGGATTGCAGATAAATGAGGAATACTTTTTAGTATAAATATATTCCAGATATTACTATTGTTGTTTTTCTGAAATTCAAATTTAACTAGGCATCCCTATTGTTATTTTATGTCAATTAATTGTTTATTTTAATTAATTATTAATTTTAAATTTGGCAACCCATTTACTGGGCTTTTTCCTCACTAAACTTTGAGCCCCTTGAGTGAAGGGGGCAACTGTACCCTAATTCATCTATACCGAATTTTCTAGTCCCCTTAATAATCTGGTGATTTTTATAAACTGAAAGAATGAGCTCTATAATTATCTGTAATGTTTTTTTATTTGAGTATATATAAAAAAACTTTGATATGCTGAGTTTGCCCTTTTATGTGAATTAAATTCATTGAAAAAAAATTATGTTTCAATGAATAGTTTGGAGATCTCAACCTTTTATCTCCCTTTCTCTTCCCTTCGTCATCTTCTGCTTCTCTTTCTAGCTCTTACTATAATTAGCTGGCATTAACAGCAAATGTTTGCTTTAGTTAAATTATTCAGAACATTTATTTTACTTGTCAAAGGTTAGATCAGGTTGTTGTTTGAACTGGTAATTAAATGCAGCCTAATATGCTCTCATATTTATATGCACTATAAGTCTGGTTCCTCATCATTCTGTATAATTTTATGATGTTCAAAGTTGACATTTCAAAAAGGTTTTTGATTTCGTGGAAAAGAAAACATTAAGACTAATCTAGTTTGTTATCCGATGTGGATGTCCAAAATTATGATTGAAAGCAAATACTACATTTCAATGCTGTTGTAACATGAAGTATCATGGTGGTAAATTTCACCAAGTAATATAAAAAATCAAGGTCACTGCTTACTGAATTTGATTTTGATTGAGTATCAGTGCTGTAGTACTTAGCCCATAGTAGGCGTTCAATATGTATTTAAGTGAGTTTTTTAGGTCATGTTATACAGTGTTGAAGTAGTTCAAACTCCTGTACCTCAAAAAGGTAATCTAAGGTAATATTTGCTCCTACAGCATACTCAAGATGGCTTTAAACCTTTTAATTTGTTTGCTTGTGTATAGGAACAAATATAACTCAATTAATCCTCATATCTGAGAATTAAACTATATTGTTTGTTTTGTGTTTTATTGTTTCATTGAATAATTGATTTTTGTAAGTTCTTATATGCTAGTATCTTGGAGTAAAGATAAGTAAAACACACCCTGTATCATTAGAAAGAGTGGAGATTAGTGGAAAACCAACATTATATTAAGGATGTTACTGTGGAGTTAAACATGAGATAAAAGCGCATCTGAACCAAATTGGATGAAGAAATGTTGAGAGAAGGTGACTTTTGAGCTGAATCTTAAGAACAAGTATCAGTAGATTAGGAAAAGAAGGCTAGGAAAGCAGTGCCCGGCAGAGAAGACACATGTATGGAAGTTCTGAGGTAATGAGTTTGGTATAGCTGAAGAAAGATGAAAGATGGAGAAGCAGCAGATATTCTCTCCTCTTTTACTTAAAGTATTCAGTGGCTTCTACCGCCCCTAGGAAACAGCTCAGGATCTTAAGCATGGTCTATAAGCCATGCCTTACGTAGCCTTTGTCTACTTCCTGAACCCAGTGATCCCCTAAACTGAGCCCGACTCCTTGCAACTTTGAATGGAATGTGCATGTACTGTTTTTCCTCTGAGCCCATGCACATGATGCTTCCTCTGCCCAGAAGGCCCTTCCTCCCTTTTCTAGCCCATTCTTACTATTTTCAGTCTGCACCACCTTTTAGTTATCAGTATGAATTTCAAAGGAGGTAGTCGGTTATACATCTGCTATCTTATGAAGATTTTAAATATTGATTATTACTGTCAGTAAACTATAACAATGAATCTTTGTTCCATTGCTGTTTTTAGTATGTATTCCCACAGAAGATTTTATTTAATCCTCACTTTAGTCATGAGATAGGTATTAAATGAAATTAACAAATAGATAAAATTTGTCTTTAATTACAAAATGCCATCCTTTATTTAGAATTTAATTTCTTCTGAAGAGACAGTAGATAATTAAAATAAAAGTAAAAACATCTTTCAAACCGGTAGACATAGAGTTGGTTATATAGCATACCTTCTTTGTGTTTGTGTATTTTTAATAAAATTGACTTAAAAGATTAGCTGCAAGATATCATCTACTTGATGTCAAATATAAACCAGATGTTATACTAAAATACTTTCAACCTCTACTTTTATCTTTGAAATTCTCTTCCCTTTTTTTTTTTTTTTGGAGGAAGGATAATATATACAGGGCTACTTAGAAATTTTAATGGTTACCTTTTTTCCCATGAACTTTATTAATTTGATTAATTTCAGTCATTGGTTTATGACATGTTCTCATCATTGGCCTGCAAATGGTCCTTTTATTACTTATTTATGGGCGGTTAACTTTAAAAAGATTGCATATTGCATACAAATTAATACATTACTAGTCTCTCAGAAATTTCTCAAAATCTAAACATTTACATTGAAATGCAAGGACTTATGACAGTCTCACCCACTGTACTAGTGTACTTAAGAGAGAACCTCTAGTTCCAGCACTGAAGAAGTGGGTTATTTTTTCCAGTAATGGAACGGGCTTGACTCACAGAGCACAGGTCACAGTTGAGGTGCATAGATTTCTTGCTGTCTTCAGTCTCCCCTGGTTTCAGTGGGAAAGCGGAGGATCTCTAGCCAAAGGGCAAGGTTAAATATAATGGTTTTCCCGTTATTGAGAATGTGGCGAGTGAAGATGGCAGAAGTAAAGAAGTATGTGTGGGGGTGGGTGGATGAGCCTGTTGGTCCACAGGGAATTGTGCTCTCCTCTCCCTTCCTGCATCCCTGAGCATATACTGAGCAGCAGCACAGACCAGGTGTTTGTTCATCTGCCACAGGCTCCCAGGAGAGGGCCCTGGGTCTGCTGCTGTTACCGAGAGGAACCTGTCCTTGCTTCTTTAAAGCAATTATTAGAAGATCTTAATTACCTAACTTGTAGTCTGTTTTATGGGATCTGTCTTACCAAATATCTTTAATTCTAATCTCTTTAACATTTATTTTGTGCTAATATACATCCCTAGCAGGTACCTAGGAATTCTTGAAAAACTGATTTAAGTTAATAATCTAACTTGGATTCAATTAGCTTTCCTCTCATTGTACTTTATTGGACTCTTTCAAATTGTTATCAGGAAGGCTACAATAAAGCAATTAGGGTACCTTCCAGATATGAGAGATATAGGGGTGAATAAGATAGATGCAGCCTTTGAATTCATAGAACTGATAATAGGAGGTGATATAATATGTAATATGTGGTAACATGTTAGATGGTGATAAATGTTATAAGAAAAGTAAGACTGGGTAATGGGATGAAGAGTAGGATAGAGTATTTGCTGAGTGTGGTCCTGTGGTTGTGGACGAACTCACAAATAAGGTGACATTTGAGCTTGGACTTAAAGGCAGTGGAGGAGCGAGCCATGTGGTATCTGAGGGAAGTGTTTTGGAACCCAGGAAATAAAAAGGCCCCCTGTGGCAAGAGCTTGCTGGTCACATTTGAGGAGCTATAAAGAGGCCATTAGGGCTTGAGTGGCATGGGGGAGAGTTGTAGGATAAAAGATCAAAGCAGTAACTGGTGGCAAGATCATGTAGAGTTTTATGAAGATTTTGTATTTTATTCTGAGTGAAATGAGGAGCCACTGGAAAATTTTGAGCAGGATAGAGATATGATCTGAGTTAAATTTTATTTTATTTTAATATATTTTATTGATTTTTTTACAGAGAGGAAGGGAGAGGGATAGAGAGAAACATCGATCAGCTGCCTCCTGCACACTCACCACTGGGGATGTGCCCCAAACCAAGGTACACACATGCCCTTGACCAGAATTGAACCTGGGACCCTTGAGTCTGCAGGCCGACGCTCTGTCCACTGAGCCAAACCGGTTAGGGCCTGAGTTAAATTTTAAATGGATCACTCAGGCTGCTGTGAGTAAATGGAGGGTAGAAGGCTAGGTTGAAAACATGGAGACCTATGGAGGCAATTACATAGTCCCTGCCAGGATTGGCAGTGACCTGAATCAGGGTGACTGTGGTACAGAATGGTTTAATTCTTGATTTTATTTTGAAGGTAGGCTTGATAAGATTTGCTGGTGGATTAGATATGCCCCAGGAAAAGCTTTCTGCACTGTCTTGATTTTGAGGAGATATCTGAATGATATTAATTGGCAAAGTATTCTCAGCAAAGGAAATGGGATGTGCATAAACCTAAAATGGCAAGGAGCTCTCCTTTTATAGATAGAGGAAGGAATGGGAGGGGTGGAGGAGAGAAATATTGATCAGTTGTCTCCTGTACTCATCTCAGTTAGGCTTTGAACTTGCAAGCTGGGTATGTGCCCTGATCAGGAATTGAACCTGCCACTCACTGTACAGGATGACGCTCTGAGCAACTGAGCCATACTAACTAGGTGGTGAGTTGTGTTTTTGTGTAAGGAATAGAAAGAAGTCCTATGTGGACAGAGCATACTGAGGGAGGAAGGGAGTGGAAACAAAAGGTTAAATGTAGATTTAGGCTCTCTTAACAGCGTTTGCATTTTATGCTAAGTATGTTGAGACCCAATCTACAGTGAAAAAAGTTGCATTGGATATTATGTGGTAATAGATTATTGGAGGTGGTTATGTTAGGCTGATTTCAACTGGCAGTTGGGTTGCACAGTAAGGGTTCTATTATTACTTATACCAAGAAGGCTAGAGGTAAGGTGAGTCCAGGATTTAATAATCCACTGTAATTAAGAGTATACATCATTTTTGAGAGAAAAATGTCTAAAAGCCCTGGGGTGAATCTTATTCACATTGAACGGTTCATTCCAACCAATTTGGTGCAAGAAATTGGGACCATTGTGATTGACATATATCATCTATGACTCATACTCTGGAAGCATGTGGCTTTGTATCCAAATACAAAATTTAGATTTTCTTGGAAAGGCAATCAAGAGTGTTTACAACAGCAAGTAGGAATGGAAGCTGGGAGGCAGGAGGGTATTGCAAGAGTTTAGGAGAGAGATGAAGGCTAGGACCAGGGTGCCAGAGATGCAGGTTAGGGTTAGTCATATTCCAGAGGTGAAGCAGATACTTGATTAAAAAATATTAACTTTTTCCTGAAGTCTCCCATTACATACTTCTTGTCTATAAGAAGACTCTGTACTAATTTTATCTGTCTACAGAAAAGTAGAGCAAATAGGTTTTCATATTCCAACTGCTGGTATTTATTGATTGATATTGTCCTGTGGTACATCACAGTAAGGGAAATGGTGCTGTAGAAGACTGGGGTAAAAGTACTTCTGGCACTGGTCCACAGAAGAAAAGCTAGGTATACAGATTAAGTATAGGATTTAGAAAAGTGAATAGGAAAAGGCCTCATCAGGAGCGAAGGAGATATGAATAAAACTGGAGGGAGGAAAGTGTAAATGTTTTAATTTTACATATATATGTATTTTTTGTTGATTACAGAGAAGAAGGGAGAGAAGGGAGAGAGACAGAAATATCAATGATGAGAGAGAGTCATTGATCGGCTGCCTCCTACATGCCCCACACTGGGAATCGAGCCCGCAACCCAGGCATGTACCCCAACTGGGAATCAAACCGTGATCTCCTGGTTCTTAGGTTGATGCTCAACCATTGAGACACGCTGACTGGGCTAAATGTTTTAATTTAATAAGCTACTCTGATGAGACAGGGTCAGAGGATGCTTATTAGCTGTTGGCCTTCACTCAGTATGGCACTTGGTACTGTAGAGGATGGTATAATGTGAATCTGTAGCATTTGGGGATTAAATCATTCACAAGTTTGACTGTTTGATAGTGATTCCAAAGGTTCAGTCTGACGTATTCATAAATGATCATTTTGTTGAGACATATATAAATTATGCTTGCATCCACATCTTACTTGCTATTTTCTTTTCCCACTAAACATGCATTTACTCTCAGATGGTGATTTGGGAAGGAACATATACCTTGCAACTATAAAAGCCCTATTAAAATTATAATCCTAGATTTTGAAATATATTGCCTGAGGAAAAAGTAAATGAGAATGCTTTGCATTAAATTATAGTTAACATAACAATAAAAACTTTATTCTATAAATCTCAGTTTAATTTATCTCAGGGCATTTATTAAGTCGTTGTTATGTCATCTGAGGTGGTTTTGCCACTAATAATTGTGTTACCTTAACTTCTCTGGTTTCATTACCATTAAAGCAGTTAATAGCATCTACCCATGTAGAGTTGTGAGGTTTAAATGTATTTATTTGTAAAAGTACCTACACAGTCTAAAAGTACCTACTTTTTAAAAAAATACTATGTTTTTTGCTGTTATTATTAAATTAGAAGTACTATCTTTAAAACACACACACACATATTATATTTATACTAGGGGCCCGGTGCACAAAAATTTGTGCACTCGGGGGGTGGGGGGCCCTCAGCCTGGCCTGTGCCCTCTTGCAGTCTGGGACACCTCGGGGGGGGGGGAATGTCCGGCTGAGGACCATTTTCAGGCTGCCCACAGCCCTTTCAGGGTTCGTGCACTGCGGGGGTAGGAGGGCTGGTGAGTGCAGGCCTGGACATTTCCCACCGGAGGGCCCACGAGGGGACACACCTGGTGCAGAGCTGGGTGGCGAGCCAGGGGCGGACACTGGTGCAGGATCCCTTGGTGGGGCCCTGCTGCTGAGCAAACACACCCGGGGTGGAGCCGGGCATCGGACTGGCTTCGGATTCTCCTCACTGTGCAACAGACGCTCCCGCATGCCCTGTGGAGGCCCCTGGGGGGCGGATGAAGGTAGGGGACCCTGAATTGGTGCTCCCGCACGCCCCTGAGGAGGCCCCTGGGGCGGAGCCAGGCAGCTGACTCAGTACGGCTGCTCCTGCATGCCCCAGGGAGACCCCCAGGAGGCGGAGCCAGGCAGTGGACCCAGGACAGCTGCTCCTGGACGCCCCGAGGAGGCCCGCCGGGGGTGGAGCCAGGCAGCGGATCCTGGACAGGCTCTCCTGGACGCCCTAAGGAGGCCCCCGGGGGCGGAGCCAGGCAGCGGACCCAGGATGGCTGCTCCTGCAAGCCCCATGGAGGACCCGCTCTCCCACATGCCTGATGGAGGCCCCGGGGGGGCGGAGCCAGGCAGTGGACCCGGGACGGACGCTCCTGGATGCCCCGAGGAGGCCCCAGGCCGGAACCCCTCCCTCCCCTCTGAGCTGACACACCTGGCACAGCTATGCTGGCCGAGGAGGCTCCCAGTGCAGAGCCGCCCTGCCAGCCTCCATCTTGGCTGGGCTAATTTGCATACAGTTGCTCTAGTTGGCTGGGAGGCTTGGCTTGGCTGGTGGGCGTGGCTTAGGTGTCTTGGGTAACGGTCAATTTGCATATAACCCTTCTATTATATTAGATAATATATATACCATATTTTCCTGCATATAAGATGACTGGGCGTATAAGACAGCCCCCAACTTTTGAGAAGATTTTCCTGGGTTAAAAAGTCCAGACGGAGACCGTATGCGGCACAAAACGGAGCCGACCAGAGACACTTACGGTCTCCCTCCAGCTCCATTGATGACCCCCGACTTTTGAGAAGATTTTCCTGGGTTAAAAAGTCATCTTATATGCCAGAAAGTACAGTATATTTTATATATATACATATACATGTATACGTATACATATACATGTATACGTATACATATATGTATATATATATTTATTTCAGAGAGAGAGAGAAAGATAGAAACATTAATAATGAGAGAGAATAATTGATTGCCTGCTTCCTGCATGCTCCACACTGGGGATCGAGCCAGTAACCCTGGCAGATTTAGAGTTAATGCAAGAGAGTTGCATTGGCCTTTAAATAAGTTAATTAAGTATGAAATGCTTTTATATGTAAAAGTGCTTGGAACCAAGACCTACTGGTTCATAACTCAGTGCTCAACCATTGAGCCATGCTGGTTGGGCTAAAAGTGCTATCTTTAATAAAATTTCATTGTGTTTTCTAGCCTCACCACTTACTGATGTCCAAGGGATAAATGTCATATTCACATGGGCTTTTAGAAGGATCTCCCCACTTTATGGCCTATGCTTCTGAAAACACCTCAGGCCTCCCTGTGTTTGCACCAGGGAACTTTTTTGACAAAATATTAGATTTGATTGATAATTATACAAAAAGCGGCCATTTGTTTATTTTCCTTATTCTTAGTAGCATCATCATTAATATAAATGGCCAACTTATTATTGTTTTCTCTTTTCAAATATTGCTCATTCTTCTTTAATTCCTAACTGCTTATTATAGTTACTTTGATTTTATGAAAACCTAATTGCATAGTTTAATAGCTAGAGGTGATATCTATATAAATAGGGACAGTACAGTTCGAAAAAATATTTTTTGTAGCTTTATAATAACAAAAGGTTTGGTCACTAGGCTGAGCTGCTTTCCCAGTTTTTGATCTTGAGTGTCTGTTCATGAGAAATCTGAAGCCGTATGAGGCTACACTCTGGAGAGTATTTTGTTAGTCCACTTTGACACTTTATAATGCTCAATTTTCTCTTGTTTATATGGTCCTAACTGCCACTTTCTATGACTTTATAGCACTTGAATATTGAAAACCAAATATATTTTTATTTTGTAATATAAAATATTTAAGTCCACCTGTAAACTTGTCATATATTATAATCTATATATTTCTGATTAGGTATATTGTTTATGAATCTAGCATTTTTATAGTAGATTGTTTACCTTAAACATCTTGTTCTTATGCCTGGAAATTGTAAGGACTAAATTTGTTCTAATTTTCTTAAAATAATTATGCTTAGTATATAGACCCTTCTTGTAGTTGTATACCTCTTTAATAGACAACACTTGAGTAATACAATTGTGTGGTTGGTAAAAATGAATTAGGGTTTCAGGATTTTACCAATGGGTGATATTTAATATTGAATGACATGTATGAAGACAAATGCTTTTATATATAATTTATTTGGCATTGTAAATGCATTTATCTTGTGAGAAACAGACCTCCTGTTGTCAGATGAAGTATTCTGGAAAGGTTTGGAGTAAATAAATAATAAAACTACTTTGATATACAATCTAACCAATATTAAATATTAAGACTTTCAGATGATTGATTTTAATACTTAATTAACTTATTTAAAGTCCAATATAACCCTCTTGCATTGAAGATTGGCAGAATTAAAAAAATAAAACTTAATTCTTTCTCCTTCTTTGTCTTCTTTCCCATTTCCCTCCATCCACCCTCTCTCTCTTCATTCTTTTTTTCCTTTCTCTCCTTTCTTCTATTTCCTTTTCTTCCTCTCTCCTTTGCTCCCTCCTTTTCTCCCTTATAATTAAGACTTTAAAGTGTTATTATTTCCACAATAAAATTTACCTATAGTTTCCGACATTTCTAAATAAACAGTTTTGTCAATTCTATGATGTTCAATTATTCTGTCTCTTAATTGTGAAAATATAACTTCTATCAAAGTTTCTAGCTTTTAGAGCTAAGATGTCATATTTTAGGTTATATAGCCATTATGGTAAATGCATGCTACCTGTAACAAATACTTATTTATGCTATATCCTTTCTCTCTTTTATAATCGTGCTCTGGAAATGGTTCATTTAAGCTCTTTGATATGCTTTTCTTATAAGAGGTATCTTTATGTAAAGTAATATTACTCTGTCATTTGTGTTAGACTTTAAGTTTACCATCAGTCAAGAATTTAAATGAATAAAGTATGCTTTATGAGCTCTGAATATGGATGTCTTTAGAAGATACAATTCAGAATGCTAATTCTATGCCTGTGTATTAGAAACAGTGAAAGAATGAATGCAAGCTGAAATACATAGAACTTCCCCTTAAGAGGAATATATTTTTTCCCCCAGAGGCTTTGATTATCTGATGGCATTCTAAAATAGAAAATTTTTTTCAACTAACCTATTTTGTCTGTACAGGGCTAATAATTTGAAATTTTCACTTAAACACTTGCATTGCTTCACTTTACATGAAAAATAATACTGTTTTGAAATTTTATTTAATGTATGTTAAAACTGTTTTCTAAGTTTTTGTGCTAATTCTTACCCTTTCTTTAAATATTAGCTATTTCACAAGACTTCCTTATTTTTAATCAGATCGCTTTTATGTTAAGATTTAATACTGTAGGAACCAAATTGGTAAAGCCAATACGACTGCCTTTACTATTAGAACTTGGATTTTAAATGGCAGTTTCAACTTCATATGCCAATTCCAGTAACTGGGATAACAGTAAGACCATATTGCATAACCAATTTTGAGTTCTTTTGAATTTTGAGTTCATGTGAAGTAGGAACTGCTATTTATAAGAAGTATATCAAAGAAAGTGATATCTCCTTTCTCAGGTATTATAAGGTACATTGCTGTGCTTCCTCAATTGAAATAAAGTAAGGTTGCCTCTATTTTTAAAATGTTTTGAGGACCATTTTTGCCAATTAGGGAAATTCTAGAGACATCTTGGTATTATTTAAGAAACTAAAATCCATCAATTACAGATTTGAGTAGTCATTTACATTTTGGTCATTATATATTTTTCTCTATAAATCTAGATTCTCTGTAGACAAGATTAAAATTTATAAAATATAGAAATCCAAGTTTATAATATAAATAAATATAAAATGTAATGATCTACTGTAAGTTTCAGTGATCTATTGTAAGTTTGACTTTTATAGTGATTATCTTAAAATTTCAAACCAAAATTTTTTCTTTAATTTATATGAATTTTTATCAAATACTGTCTTATGGTCTGATATTTATAGGTTAAATTTTATTCATAATAGTGATTAAAGTAAATATAGATTCAATTTTTTTAAAAAAACCTTTGACATTCTACTTTGTAGTCAAATATTTTCATTTTTGGTTTTATCAAAACACAAATGTGGAAAATTGCTTCACATTGAAAAGCGACAGTATATTGTGATTTCATAAGATAATCACAATAGCAGCAACTATCACACTTAAGTATTTTTATTCTAGAAAGCTAAAATGGCCCTTTATATTTAAAACAAAACAACAAAAAACAAAGCAGCGCCTGCTTAATAAGTTACTTTAAAACTAGATTGTTATTTAAATTTATAATTAAAAGAAAAATCATCTACTTTTTCAATAGACCTCTTCATATTAACTCATTATTACTATTCAGCAGGTTGTCTTTATCTAAACTAATAAAAGCGAAATAGTAAAATTAACCGTTTCTCCGAGACAGGGTAAGCCACGCCCACCAGCCAATCAGAGCGGCTGTATGCAAATTAGCCCAGCCAACATGGAGGCCGCCACTCACGGACCTGAGTAAACGTTTAGGCAGCGTCCCTTGCAGCAGGAGCGAAAGCGATACTGTTTTCGGCCCTTGGCGGGCAGGCTCCGAAACATGTTTCAATAATGTAACAATCATAGAATC
>PVJC01025040.1:0-25044 GCA_004026665.1 Murina feae | reverse complement strand
CTGGGTAGGGGCTCCACACGCTGTACTCAGTCTGAAAGGAGGAATGTGTCGGGGAGCGAGCAGGGGCGGCACACGTGGGTGTGGGGTGCGTCCAGCCATGCCGAGGCCTCCTGCCTGGTGGAGCTGCTGGAGGCTGGACGGGCTCTTGGCATTCTGGCTAGTCCAGGCGGATGGTTTCCCAGCTCTTGCCGCTGCCGGCTGGGCCCTCGGCGCGTGGAGGAGGTGAAGCCCATGTGCCTGCCTCCCCTCCCTGTGGCTGCTCCCCTGGCTGCCCTGCAGGCTTCGCCCGGGTGGTGTCTCTCCCGGAGGCCCTGCTGTTTGCTGTCTCTGTCCCCTGCTCTGTATCCCGTGGGACTTTGTGCTATTTCCTCTGATTTAACTGTTCACCCCGCGGCCAGGTTGTGGCTCCTGGAGGCACCTTTTGCTCTTTGGTCTGTTTCAGCACCTCGGACCTCACTCAGCGCATAGTAGGCTCTCAGCAAGTATGTGTTGAGGGGAGAATGAGGAGGCATGGCCCTTCTGTGGAGGGCTGGACAGTCCAATGTGAGTCACCCTCAGGGGGTAAATGCTGGGCCATATGAGGTCCTAGGACGTAGTGAGCGGCGTTGTCAGCACTCCCAGGATGACTGGGCTAGAGTGGTCAGGGAGGGCTTCCTGGAGGAGGCGGGCTCGAAGTCTGAGTCCAATTTTTTTAGACGCAGAGGAAAGGAAAGGGAGGGAAAGTGGTGGTAGACATGACCTACCCTCTGGGCCCTGTGGGGCTGCGCCTGGTTAGGGAAGGTCAGCGGGGCCTGGTGGGACGGCTCTGAGTGGCCCGCGAAGGAGATCTGGTCTTTATTCCGGAAGCCGAGGGCCCCTCGAAGTCTCCTGGACTTCGTGTTTTAATGTTGTGGATCCTGTTTAATTGCAGACGTTCTGCGTGTTCACCGTGAACGTTCAAACAGCCCAGAGCATGTGACGCGAGGCCCGGGGAGGGGCTGTGCTGTGCTTGCTGCCCAGCTGTGCACCCGTGTGTACACCCCACGCACACGCACCAGCGAGCGGCGCCCCACGGACGGGTTCCCACCACGGAACCGGCTGCGCTGTGCGCTGCGCCTGAGGCTCGCTTCCGTTTTTGAAGGAGCGCGGTGTCTGTCCATCAGAGCGTCGGGGCAGAGAAAGGGCGCACGGGCCCTGACCAGAGTGGTCAGTGGATAGAGTGTCGGCCTGCGGACTGAAGGATCCCGGGTTCGATTCCGATCAAGGACACGTACCTTGGTTGTGGGCACATCCCCAGTAGGGAGTGTGCAGGAGGCAGCTGATGGATCGATGTTTCTAACTCTCTACCCCTCTCCCTTCTTCTCTGCAAAAAAAATCAAAGTATATTAAAAAAGAAAAAGAAAGGGCGCGTGATGCTCATTTCTCCACGGGCCTCTAGTTCACGGGCATCCCGCGTGGGAGCCGTGCGTGCGTGGACGGTGCCCGGCCAGCCTTCCTGCACCTGTGCCCAGGTGCCCACGTGAGGAGACAGCCCGGGCCGTCCCATCAGGGTCTGCCCTCTGGGAGGCATCCCTGTGACTTGGAACCCGCCTTCGCAGGGGCTGCTGGCCTTGGGCCCTGGGCACACCCTGTGCTCCTGCCCGCTGGGCATTCTCCTTGCGGGCAGGACGAGTTCCCACGCCCGTTGACCCTGGACTTTGGAGGGTTGACGTGTCGCTGAGTGTGGGGTCCACATTCAGAATTCAGAAGGAAAGGGGCCTTCTCTCCTCCCTGTGGCAGCCGCACGCTGTCCCTTCCTCAGCGCGGAGCAGGCAGTTTCCTTCGTTTCCCACGGCGACGCACAGAAAACTCTCGCACACTGCGGGCCCGGGTGGGTACCCTGCCTTGCGGGGTGGAGCCGGGGCCCGGCCCTCTACAGGGATGCTCAGGGCAGGCCCCACGTGGCACATGGGCCTGCTGCGTCCAAGGGCCTTGTGGTCATTTGGAAATGGTTTTCTTGGTTGAATTTATTGGGGGGATGTTGGTAATCAGTCACCTAGGTCTCAGGTGGACCGTTCTGTAACAGCGTCCCACATTGTACTGTGTGTTCACACCCAGGCCAGCCTCCTTCCTTCACCGTCTATCCCCTTCACCCTCTTCACCTCGCCCTTCCCTTTCTCCCCGGTCATCACCACAGTTTGTCTGTGTCTAGGAGGTTTTTGTTTTGTTTTTTTTCTTAATTCCTTCACCCTTTTCACCCAGCCCCCACCCCGCCCCTGTGACAGCTGTCAGTCTGTTTTCTGTACCTACGAGTCTGTTTCTATTGCGTTTGTTAGTTTACTTTGTTCATTAGATTCCACATGTAAGTGAGATCATGTGGTGCCTGTCTTTCTCTGACTGGCTTATTTCACTCAGCATAATGCTCTCCAGGTCCTTCCACGCTGTTGCAAAAGATAAGATTTCCTCCCCCCCCACCTTTTCTTTTCTACAGCCCAGCAGTGTCCCATTGTGTAACTGTACCACACCTATTTCGTCCCCTCGCCTACGGATGGGCGCTTGGGCTGCCTCCGGATCTTGGCTGTTGTAAATAACACTGCAGTGAACACGGGGGGCCATATGCTCTGTCACGTCAGGGTCTCGGGTGCCTTCGGATGTGCTCCCAGCAGTGGCCTCACTGGGTGTAAGGCAGCTCCATTTTTAATTTGCTGAGGAGACTCCATCTGCTTTCCGCCAGGGCTGCACCAGGCTGCACCCCACCAGCAGGGCATGAGGGCTCCCTTCTCCCCACATCCTCGCCAGCACTTGTCGTTTGCTCATTTACTGATGATCGCCGCTCTGACGGGAGGGGCGGTACCTCGCTGTGGTTTTAATTTTCGTTTCTCTGATGATTCGTGGCGTTGAGCGTCTTTTCCTATGTCTGTTGGCCATCTGCAGGTCCTCTTGGGAGAACTGTCGACTCAGGCCCTCTGCCCGTCTTTAATGGGGTTGTTTGGTTTTGTGGGGGTTTGGGTGTTGAGTTGTATAAGTTCTGTGGACATTTCGGATATTAAACCTTTATCAGATGTGTCATTGGCGAGTATGCGCTCCCATTCAGGGGCTTGTCTGTTCATTGTGTTGATGGTTTTCTTTCCTGTGCAAAAGCTTTTCAGTTTGTTGTAGTCCCGTGTGTTTATCCTTCCTTTTGTTTCCCTGGCCCAAGGAGATGTATCAGAAAAAAACGCAATATATATATACTGCTACGAGAATGTCCAAGATTTTACTGCCTCTTTTTCTTCTAGGATTTTTATGGCTTCTAGTTCAACATTTAAGTCTTTAATCCATTTTGAGTTTATTTTTTTGTGCAGTGTAAGAAGGTGGCCTAGTTTCTTTCTTTCTTTCTTTTTTTGGCATGGAACTGTCCAGTTTTCCCATCCATCTATTGAAGAGACTGTCCTTACCCCATTGTGCGTTCTTGCCTTCTTTGTCAAGTATTAATTGAGATAAGGGTATGGGTTTCTTTCTGGGCTCTCTATTCTGTTCCGTTGATCTGTATGCCTGTGTGTGTGCCCATACCATGCGGTTTTGATGACTATGGCCTTGCAGTATAGTCTGATGTCAGGTAGCATGATTCTTCCAACTTTGTTCTTCTTTCTCAAGATTGCTGTGGCTGTTCAGGATCTTTTTTGTTGTTGTTGTTCCATATACATTTTTGGAATATTTGCTCTAGTTCTGTGAAGTAAGCCATTGGCATCTTGATAGGAATTGTGTTGTGTGTATAGATTGCTTTGGGTAGTTGGGACATTTTAATGATGTTAAATGTCTTTTACATCCTCGGTTAAATGTATTCCTAGGTATTTTATTTTTTGATGCAGTTGGAAATGCGATTGTTTTCTTAGTTTCCCTTTCTAATAGTTCATTATTGGTGTATAAAAATGCAACTGATTTCTGAATATTAATTTTGTGTCCTGCTACTTTACTGAATTCATTTATCAGTTCTAGTAGGTTTTTTTATTTTTGGTGGAATCTTAGAGTTCTCTATATACAATATCATATCATCTGCAAATAATAATAATTTTACTTCTTTCTTTTCCGTTGGAATGCCTTTCGTTTCCTCTTGCTGTCCGATTGCTGTGGCGAGGGTTCCCAGGACCATGTTGAATGAGTGGTCAGAGCAGACATGCCTGCCTTGTTCCTGACCTTAAGGGTGACACGTTTAATTTTGTCCATTGAGTATGATGTTGGCTGTAGGATTGTCATCTCTGGCCTTTATTATGCTGAGGTATGTTCCCTCTATTCCCATTTTGCTGAGAATGTTGATCATAAATGGGTGCTGGATTTTATCACATGCTCTCCTGCATGTATTGATATGATCATGTGATTCTTGTCTCCCAATTTGCTTATGTGATGTATCACGTTTATTGATTTGCAGATATTGTACCGGCCTTGCATCCTCGGAATAAATCCCACCTGGTCGTGGTGTTTGATCTTTTTAATGCATTTCCGGATCCGATTTGCTGATATTTTGTCGAGGATTTTAGCATCCGAGCTCTTCAGGGATGTCGGCCTGTCACTCCCTTTCATTGTCCTGTCTCTACCTGCTTTTGGAATTAGGATGATGCTGGCCCCCGACCTGCGCCGGGAGTCTCCCTCCTCCTGAATGTGTTGGGATCGTTTGGGAAGGTCAGGCGCTAGTTCTTGGAATATTTGGTAAAATGTGCCTACGAAGCATCCAGTTGAGGATTCTCGTTTGCTGGGAGAGTTCTCATTGCTGCTCCAGTTTCATTAGTTGAAACCGGCCTGTTGCAGCCATTTTTTAAGCGACGAAACCATCCTTGCCCAGGGCCCCGGGGCTTAGGGCAGCCTAACCGGACACCGTGTGGCTCAGTTGGGAGTCACCGTGGGCCTGGGCTGCTCCGTGGTCACTCCTACGGCGCTCGCGGGGCACAGGGATGGGGACAAGCAGGCTGATGTCACTTGTATTTATGTTGCCTGATGTGACGTGCAGGAGAAGGAAGAGGCTGACGTAGGTCTGACAAGAGCCAGGAAGCGGTGCTGCCACGGCGGGAGCAGCCCGTGCCTTTGCTACCGACCGCGCCACAGTGCTGGGAGGGACGGGCTCGCGCCAAGGCCTCTGAGCATCCCAGCGTGCCGCTGGGCCAGGGTCGGGGGGCCTTGGGGTCTGAGAAAGCAGGATGGGTGAGTGTGAACCGCTGGTGATTTGCAGGCTGCAGCAAGAGGCTGGCAGGAATCCTGTGCACGTGCATGTGTATGTGTGTACCATGTTACCGTGTGTGTGTGCACGGGTGCAACGGTGTGCATGTGTATGTGTGTACTGCGTGTTTGCATGTGTGTGCATGCACCGTGTGTTTGTCTGGATGTGCATGGGTGTACCTGTGTGCATGTGTATGTGTGTGCCATGTGTGTTTGCATGTATACGCACGCACAGTGTGTTCGTCTGGGTGTGCATGGGTGTACATGTGTGCACATCCATGCTTATGCACGTACTGTGTGTTTTTGTATGTGCATGCATGCACCTGTGTGCACATGCCTGTGTACACATCTGGCCTCTGCAGGCGATGATCTGGAGAGTGAATGAACCCACAGCCCTGGTCCCTGGTGTCCTGTTGGCTGTGGGCAGGGGAGTTCCCCTGGAGAGGTGAGCCTCCCGCAGCCAGGGCAGCTCCGTGTGCAGACAGGTGAGTCTGAGGACCCTTCCTCCCTCCCTTCACTGTAGCCCAAAGGGCACTGGTCTGAACAAGCGAACCAGTGCCAACTGCCAACTTCTCTGCCGGACAGACTGGGATTGACTTTAGCAAGCGAATAGCTGACACATCAAAGAACACGTTGACGGTCCTTCCCTGTAGGGGAGCGGTTTCCAGACCCCAGACACCCTGGAGGCGGTCGGCACCGCAGCCCCGCTGGCCGTGGCCACGGTCGTGAGAGCGTTCCGGGCGGGTTCGGCACCGACATGCTGCGGGCAGGCGAGAATTTGCGGAGGGGACGCTGGCCAGAGCCAGCTCCATCCTTGGGACGACCGGTCAGGAACATGCTGGTGTGCTGGTGTGACCGCCTGCCTTTCATTGTTATTTGCTACCAACATGGCTATCTTTTAATTTTTTTAAAAAACAAGTAATTGAGTTGTAAAGCCTCAGACTGCTTTTTTTTTTTTGGTGCGAAATAGTTCCAGCGGGCTAATTTATTTTTCAACTTTAAAACCTCAGCGTTTTATAGATCCCGAATTTCACAATGTGGGCATGATTGCTCCGTACAATTTTCAAAGTTGTGATTAGGCAGCCCTCGCGCGGAGCGAGTGCTCCCCAACCCACAATGGCTTCCCAGAATAGCCCGCACCAAACCCAGCCTGCAGATTGCAGGGCAGCTCGGAGGGCAGTTCAAAGAATGGCGTCCTGAGGGCTTATCTATATTTATATCTCTTGTTAGAGCGCACGCTTGTGTAAACGCTACGATCTGTAAATAACCGCCGCCCGCCCGCCTCCTCGGGGCGGGGCTGCATCTCCGTTTTTGGCAGAACCGGCCGAGACGCGAGTATATCGGGGACGAGCTGACGGACACTCCTTCCGTCGGTACCTTCCGCCGTGTCTGTGCGGGTCCGAGAGGCTCTCGCAGTGTGGGGACCTTTCGTTGGCCGTTGGCCGTCTCACTAATTGAAGTGAAATACGGTGGGAAAGGCACTGCCCCCCGCGATGTCTCGGGGGAAGTGGGCCTCGCTGGGCACACACTGACTTTCCATAGCCGCACGCGTGTTCCCGAGGCCTCATGGGCGGGCGGGCGGATGCTGTCGCGTTGCGGTTGGACAGCAGAGGAAGTGCTGGCTCCTGTGGGTGGAGTGGGCAGTGCCCATGCTCTGACTCCTCTCCAGACACCGTGCCAACCTGGACGAAAGGGCGGGCAGGGCTCAGGAAAAAGGGTGGTGGACACATACCATCGACGACACAGCCGTGGGTCCCCAGCGGCGGAGGCAGTCTATTTTCTCGTGACTCGAGATAACCCAGAGGCCCTGTCATCGTGGCTCACCTCTGGGTTCAAGTGAACCAAGGGCCCTGGCCGGTTCGGCTCAGTGGGTAGAGTGTCACCCTGTGGAACGAAAGGTCCCAGGTTTGATTCCTGGGCATGTGCTCTCGCCTCCTGCACGCAGCCCCCGAGCCATAGGGGCAGGCAGGGGCCACCTTGCCCTGAAGTGCCCTCCCATTCCGTCCGCCTAGTGCTTGGTGGGGAACCGAGGGTTTGGGACTTCCTGTCGCCCGGGAGAGCCGTGCCCCGCACACCCCTCCCCGAGCCCCGCCGCCATCTGAGCCCTCGTGAGCCTGCAGACGAGGTCATGGGTGGAGGCTGATGCTTTGGCCAATGGCGATGGCTTCAGGCCCGAGTCCTGCCCTGTTGAGGCCAGGAGGTTCGTTTCTCCTCTCACCCGGCTCTAGGGGTCCTGCTGAAAGGCGTGGCCCTGAGGGAGAGCCTGGCAGAGGGTCGAAGCCCTCAGAACCCCTAGCCCTGCCCTGGCCCGTGGGCTCAGTGGTTAGAACGCCAGCCCTCAACCAAGGTCATGTACCTGGGTTGCCGTTTTGAACCTGCTCCTGGTTGGTAGTAGGTGGTGCGTGCAGGAGGCAGTCAATCAATGTCTCTCTACCTCCCTCCCTCCCTCCCTCCCTCCCTCTCTCCTTCCTTTACTCCCTCTGCCTCCTTCCTTTCCACTCTCTCTAATAATAATAATAATATAAATCCTGATTATTCCGTACATGTTGCATAAGGAACAGGAAAGAACCTCTACTCCTTGAGGGAAGCACACGACATGGGGACAAGCCCAGCGCGACAAGCCCTCTGTCCCCACTGATGGGAAATGAGAAGCAGAGGCAGGAGCCGAGGGCCTTGGACACTCTGCCCCTTGCGGGTCCAGGGCCAGCCCCTCGTGTTATTCCTGATGGACCAGGCCACCCCCCAGAGCACATCACTCCCGCCCCTGCCCGAGCTGGGAGTTCTAAAGGGGCCTCAGGCACGGGGTGGGGGTGGGGGGTTGCCAGCAGAGCCTGCACCTCTGATGCTTGTGAAGGTGGGACAGATGCAGACGAGGACTTCTCTCTGCTCAGCGCCAGCCCAGCACCCACGCCTCCTCTCCCCACACGCCCCTCCTCCCTCCCATCCTCACAAACCTCACTCCTCAGACACTTAGCTCCAGCCCAGCGACACCTCCCACCTTCCATTTGCATCTGGATCTTTCTCGAGCTGCTAATTCACCCACAATCAATAATCTTATTCTGGTGAAGAAAGTAGGGAATATTTCTGAGAGTGGGCAGAGCAGGGAAAGCACAGTGTGTGTCTCAGATTTGATGCGTCTGGATTTAGAAGTGCTAAATAATTCATCCTGCTTAAAAAATAAGCATATTTTCTCCACTGGGACTTGTCTGGGGGCTTCATAATGAATCCATTCCAGGGTCCAGGATGCAGGGTCCCAGGGTCCAGGGTCCAGGGTCCAGGGTCCAGGGTCCAGGGCTGGGCAGCATGACAAGAAGACAAGCAGTATCTGAGGATGATGTCTCCCGTCCATGGTTGGTGGCACGAGTGTCATGGCCCTCCTTGGTGGTGGCATTGCTGGTCCTATGGCTTCCACCTTCCCTTTGAGGGGTTCTCTCCCCGACCTGGTTTTCAGTGCCCCAACCCATCCCTCCCGCATCCTTCCTCCTGCTGCCAAGCACCCCTCTGTGCATCCACTTCCCTGTGGCCCTCTAGTCCCTGATCACATTTCCTCCCAGTTTCTTCTTCCATCCACCTATCCGTCTCTCTTTCCTTCATTTACCCATCTACTCCTTGTCCACCCTTCACTCATCCACCCATCCATCTGTCTATCCATCCATCCACCCATCATGTATGTATTCATCTATCTGTCTGTTTGTCCATCCATCAATCCATCGATCCATTCATCCATCCATCCATCCATCCATCCATCCACCCACCCACCCATCCACCTGTCCATTTGTCCATCTGTTCATCCATCCACCCATTCTCCCATTCACCTATCCATCCATCTATCCATCCATCTGTCCATCCATCCATCCACTCATCCACTCATCCACCCATCTACCCATTCATTTATCCATCCATCCATCTACCCACCCACCATTCAGCCATTCACACACTCACCCACCTACCTCTCCCTCTCTCTTCTGTGTCCTGAGCATTTACTCGCTGCATGTTTGCGAGCCTCCCAGTGCCTGTCCACGTGTTCTAGTGGGTGAGTTGACCAAGGGGATGGCTGACAGTGAAGACAACACTGTCCTTCCCTCGGTCAAGCCAGAGCCTCTGGCTGCTGCTGTGCTGCCACCTGTCTCCCCACAAGGTCCCTGCTCTCCTTGCAGTCCTTCTGGGGGTGCCCGAGCCTCCTCCCAGCCCACAGGGATGTCCTCGAAAACTGGCCACTGATGGCTCTCTGAGATGAGGGCAAGGGATGGGAGCTGCTGCCCATGGGTGAGATGGTGGCCAGGTGACAGGTGGGGACAGCCATCTCTGCACACCTGGGGGCACTCCGCAGCTCAAACACCTTTTGGAAGACGCCCCCCCGCTTTTAAAACTGGGAAACTGTTTTCCAAAGGCCTTTTCTTTCCTTATGCAATGGGGTCTCCAGCTCAGGCAGCTTTGGTTCAAGGATGCCCTGGTGAAGTTGATGCAGGAGGGACTTGTGTCCATGGCTGTGGGCATGTCCCTGGCTGAGGGCGTGTCCCTGGCGGTGGGCGGGGAGCGAGACTGGGAATGATGGTCGGGGGTGAGGTGGGAGCCCGGTCAGCCCGGTCAGCGGTGCCCAGCGGGCCGGCCCACCCCGCGCTCGTCTCCCCGGGATTCCGGCCCCTCCCGCCTGCACTGGCTCCGAGGGGAGCGGGTGTTTTCCAGGCCTGCGTTTGATTTCCACTAATGATTTCCACATCGGTCTTCAATTTGGCTTTGGAATTGGAGACACATGAGCCGGCTGTGCACGTGAGGAGATCAGTGACGAAGCCACGGGACCCTGGGTGCGGGAGTCGCTCCCGCCCGCGCGGCTTGCTGGGAGGCAGACCCGCCCGCCCTGCGCCCTTTGGCGGGCCGCCTCTGGGCCTTGGGTTGTGTCCTCGTGGAGTGGGCAGACCCGCACCCTCCAGGCCCGGCCTCGTCTCTGCCTCCTCCGTGATGGGCGCCTCTGAGGGGTGGGATGGGGACCGCCGTGACATACGTTTATGGGTTTCAGGGAGGAAGGGAGAGGGAGAGAGCATCCTGGACCGGCTGCCCTCTGCAGAGACCCCTTAGTGTGGGCCCTCAGACCCACGGATCCTCAGCCACGCGGAGGGCGTGGCGCCCAGGCCGGCGCAGGCCTCAGGGGATGCGGCTCCGCAGGAAGGCGGCCCCGCTTGGCCCTTGGGGTAGGAATGGGCATCCTGGAATTAGGGGTGAGGCGGGGAGCGGGCGCCGAGGACCTGCCTCAAGCCTAAGCCTCAAGCCTGCGCCCAGACAAGGCTCCGGGGCAGCAGTCTCAACCGAGTGCTGTTTGGTGAAGTGGGACCACGAGGACCTGTGGAGAGGCCGTGGGAGGAGGAGGAGACCCCAAACACGAGGCCCTGGGGTGCCCTTGCTGGACCTGGGGAGGCCCCCCTAAGCCCCCCCACCCCCTGCGTGGACTGTGGGTTTCGGCTGTGGCCCCCCGCTGCGTGTGTGATGTGCGGCGCTGCCATGGGTCTGAGGGTTGTGTCCATAGTCCATTAAAACCCACCCTTGCCCGTGGGCGTGGCTCAGGCGCTGAGCGTGGACCTAGGGACCAGGAGGTCAGGATTCCATTCCCCGTCAGGGACAGGCCCGGGTGGGGGGCTCCACCCCCAGCGGTGGGCGTGCAGGAGGCAGCCGGTCCATCGTTCTCTCCCATCATGGATGCTTCTATCGCTCTCTCCTCTCCCTTCCTCTCTGGAATCAATAAAAAATATATTAAAAACAAACAACCCCCCTTTCACCTCGCTTTTTTTTTTCTTTTTAAGAAACAGGTTATTGCCCTGACCGGTTTGGCTCAGTGGATAGAGCGTCGGCCTACGGACTGAAGGGTCCCGGGTTCGATTCCGGTCAAGGGCATGTACCTTGGTTGTGGGCACATCCCCAGTGGGGAGTGTGCAGGAGGCAGCTGATGGATGTTTCTCTCTCATCGATGTTTCTAGCTCTGTGTCCCTCTCCCTTCCTCTCTGTAAAAAAAATCAATAAATATATTAAAAAAGAAAGAAACGGGTATTGCCAGGCAGGATAGAGTAGTCAGTAAGGGGCCTGCCTTACTGCACTTGGGGGATACACTTCTTACCACGTTTCTGAAGAAAAGTCAGAATTGATCTGGGTCTTATTGAGCTCCGCTCCTTGAGTCTTTGACTGAGAAAAATATCGATGGAGCAGCACGCACTAAAACAGTGCAAAACGACAAGTTTCTGCGGGTGTGCATGCTCCCAGGACCGGGACACAGCGCTGCACCCGAGAACGCGTCAGGTCGCGGCTGCTGTGCAGTGTGCTCCACGAGCACCCCTTAGCCCTGGTCCCAGGGCAGCTCCTGCAGCGCCAGCATCCGTGGGCGGGGTGGGTGCTGAGTGACAGGCCACACCTCTAGTTACCACACTGCCCACGGGTCACACGCTGATTGCACTGTCTGAGCACGTGTGAGGGGCAGCCCTGGAGTCACGTGAAGGAGGTTTGAGTGTGGGCAGCTTGAACAGAACCGGGGTGGGAGCCGCCCCCTGGGCGGTGGGGTCTTGCACGTCGGTCTTGGGTGCAGGCTGGGGTATTTTAACCAACGCGTTAGTTTCTCACCCGAGGGTGTGATATGTTATTGACTTTAGAGAGGGAGGAAGGGGGCGGGAGGAAGGGAGAAACATGGATGCGAGAGAGAAACATCCATCGGTTGCCTCCCCTCCGTGCCCTGACCGGGGATTGAACTCTCAGCCTGGGGATGCGCCCGGATCGGGAACCCAACTCGAAACCTTTCTGGTGTGAGGGGGACGATGCTCCAACCCACTGAGCCACCTGGCCAGGGCTTATTGTATTTTTTAAGAGTCAGTGTACTTCACTGATCATAAACGCCGCTGCATTCACAGTTTCTATTATATTTTGTGCACAAATTTTAATAGAAACTCAAATTTGGCCATCTCAACAGATACTCCAAAAACGATTGCATCTGCCTATCTTAACAGTAGATGCTTAAAAAGAAAGATATTTCCTTTTTTTTTTGTATGAGAAGACCCCTTCCTAATTCCCCTGCAGCCTCTGGCTGTCAGCCTCCTGAGGGTGGGAGTTAAAGAGGCGTCTTTTGTTGAGAGCGTGAAAGAGGACTGGAGAGGAGGTTTGTGCTGGTCCCACAGGGCCGTGTCCCCTCTCCACCTCCCCCGACGTGTCCCATCGGTAGCTCCCACCTAACCGGACCTGACCTTGCCACACCCTCAGCCCCACCCCTAAAGGTGACTTGAGCCCGGCCGGCGTGGCTCAGTGGTTGAGCGCTGACCTCTGAGGAACCAGGAGGTCACGGTTCAATTCCCGGTCAGGGCACAGGCCCGGGTTGCGGGCTGGATCCCCAGTGTGGGATGTGCAGGAGGCAGCCAGTCAATGATTCTCTCTCCTCATCGATGTTTCTCTCTCTCCCCCTCTCCCTTCCTCTCTGAAGTCAATACAAATATATTTAAGGAAATAAATAAATGAATAAAGGTGACCTGAGATTATACCCTAGGAAGACCTACCTGCCCGCTGACCCCGCTTGCCTGCGGACCCCATCGGGACGCACCGAAGACATCTGGCCCCACGCGGGTGGGCTGTGCCTCTGTTGACGCGTCCCTCTCGCGCTGATGACATGTTTGTTTAACTGACGGCTGCCGTCCTCATTAGAGATTCATTGTTGAGCCTGAAATAGTGATTACTTTTGCTGATACTCCTTTTATGCAAAGATGATTTTTAAAAAAGAAACAAGTCCCTCTCTGGGTGCCGTGAATCCGCCACGAGGACGGTTTAAGAGAAGCCCGCAGGCCAGCCTCAGAGGGAAGAGGCAGCATCTGCGAAGCCGCCGCTGGCCTGAGGGTCACTGAGGGACATGACCGGTGACCCCTCCCTGAGACGGGGTCCCTGTGTGAGAGCCGGCAGCATCGGCAGCGTCGGGAGCAGCAGCACTCGCCAGTGGGAAGGAAGTCCTCCTGATGGCTTGCGTGTTGATCCCAGCACCCCACTGTGACCCAGCGCCAGGAGAGTCGAGGGGTGGATGACGCCCGCCCAGCGCTGACCATCCCCCCTGAGCGCACCTCTCCTCTACGTGGAACCGGGCAGAGCCCTGGAGGATGAGGGCGGAGGGATCGTGCCCAGAACGCGCCCTAATTACGCAGGTTTAGGCTCCAACCTGAATGTAAGGCGGGGTGCGGGGTGGGGGGGGCGGGGGCTGATGACGGGCCTGCGCCCCATGGAAGATGCTGTCCATGGCTGGCCGATCACTGTTGTTTCTCTGGCATCTGGCACATAGTAGGTCCTCAGTACACGATTGCAAATGTTGCTTGGGAGGGCTGCCAAGCCTCCTTGGGGGAAGCCGTCCAGCTGATCCGTGGGTGGAGCTGGCACCTGGAGGCGGAGGAGGCAAGGGCGCGTGGATTGTGCGGGAGGCCGTGGACGGGCACGGGGTGGAGGTGGGCGAGGCCGCAGGTGGACTCGAGGGCGGGGGTGCTAGGGGAGCAGCAGAGGCCGACCTGGAGAGGCCGGGCGCTCAGCTGTGACCCCGGGCTATTTTAAGGCGGTGGCTTCTTCCTACTTAATTATGAATGAAATTGCATCTGAGGACGGCAGCTGATGGCGGCGTGTGGTTATGCTGTGTGGGCTGTTTCCAAAATAGCTCGCCCCAAACTTCATTAGCGACCAGTTCGAGGGGAGTGCAGCCTGACCGGCCGGCGGCTCCCTGTGCCCGCGTCCAGGCCATGCGGACCCAGGCGAGACGGCCGGTCAGGCCAGGCGGTGGCCTCTCTGCCGGGCCTTCTTCCCGGAGGCCGGCGGGGCCTCAGCCGCTCCCCACCGGCCGACCGCTGCCCCTCAGCCGCTCTCCTCGCCTGGCGCAGCCCCCTCTCCTAGCGTGGAACCCGGGCCCCCGAGGGAGCCCAAGGGACCCTCCCCTCCCCCGTGGTTCTGTGAGGCCGGGGCTGGGGCTGAGGCGGGGGTAGGTGCTGGGGCTGGTGTTGGACACTCCGGCCAGGACACTTGGCTGAGTTGGTGGCTGAGCTGAATGGCTGCGTCCCAGCCTTCGGCTTCTAAATATGGTGCATGTTTGCAGGAGCCCCGCCGCCATCTGCGGGAGCCGTGGCCTCCTGCTTGGCTGCCCTCCCTCCGCCGGACTCGGCCTAAACCCTCACTACACCCGAGCTCAGCCTCCGTGGGGAGGGCACAGGGCTGGCGGCCTGAGCTCAGCCTCCGTGGGGAGGGCACAGGGCTGGCCCCGCTTCCTCTCCTGAAACCCTGGTCCTGACCGGGCGGCGGCCCCGCTGCTGGGGCCAGGCAGTGGGCTCCTGGGAAGCGCCGGGACTGGTGGGGGCCCAGTGGGCCTCGCCGCTGCCGCCACTCGACCTGCGTGGTACCTGGGAGCCCCGGGTCCCTGGCACCTGTCTGTTGGGAGCGAAGGAAATCCCAGAGAGGAGGTACCACCCGGCCGTTCCCAGCCAGGGCTCTGCAGTGACCGCTCTGCTGCGGACGATGGTGATGGCCGTCGCGAGGCTAAGAGGACGGAGCCGGCCTGGGGTTGGGTCCTAGCCCTGTCAGGTGACCCAAGCTTCCCTGCCTCGGTTTCCCCACGTCTGGGGAAGGCAGTTGTGCGGATCTCCACATGCGGCCCGGCCTGGGGAGCCCGCCCCGGGGGGTTGCGATGTGCCAGCTCGTGAGGTCGCTCTGCCCGTGTCTTCCTGCAGCGACAGCGCTGTTGCCGTGGTCGCTGTGTGATCTCGGGCACGTCTGCTGACCTGTGGGAGCCTCAGTTTCCCTAGATGACGCGGGGACACAGGGCCCGGGTCGGGAGCGCGGGGTGCCACGTGGGCTCGGTCCCTGGCGCTGCCTCCTCCTGGCCGCGACGTCCTGTCGCTGAGTCACTGGCTGATGTGCGGCTGCCGCCTCCACGGATGACAGCTGTTTCCTGGCAGATGCCGCCCCACGCTCTGGAGCCGCGAGAGGAGGGAGAGCCCGGTTTAGGCTTGGGATGTGCCAGCCTCTGGGAGCCCACGGGCCCGCTGGTGGGTGCTCTCCAGGTCACTGCTGCTGGGCCCTGCGACACTGGCCACAGGGCGAGTCTGGGCCCGGGCGGGCCCTGGGAGCTCCAGGGGCGGCAGGAATCCCTCTGAGCCGTCTCTCGAGGTCGCTCGCCCCACGGGCAGCGCACGTATTTCGAGAGTCCCCATCAGGGCCCTCAGGTCTCCGGGTCGGGCACCCCAGCCCTTCCTCTCCCCTGGGCAGAGAGAGACCTGCTTGCAAGTGCCTCACCGGGAATTGTGGAGGGTCCCTGGCTCACGAGGGGCCTCCTGCTCTGACCCCTGAAGCCACTCCTCCCTCGCCCTGGAGGTGAGGGCGGTCCTCACGGGGGAGGGAGGAGTGGTGTTGTGAGGCCTTGCATTGTGGGTAGCAAGAGGGGTGGCCCACAGCCCCAGGGTGCTGAGGGGGTTACGGGGTGGCCGTGTGCTCGATGGGCCACAGAGCTGTGGGCGGATGGAGGCTGGCAGCTCCTCTGGCATCTCCAGCCCTCAGTGTTCTGCTCCCCAGACAGTGGTGTGGGACCCCCAGCTCAGGGTACCCACTGCTGCCAGCTGGGCGACCCTATGTGAGGAGGTTGCCTCCAGAATGCAGGCCGATTGGCAACTAAGCCCACCCCAGGGGCTGGCTGCCACCTACCCTGTCCCAGCATCTGCTCTCTGCAGAGGACCTGGGAGGCCGGGCCAGGCCTGGGGGCCGACGAGCAGCGTCCCCCTCACTCAGAGGAGCCCCAGCACCCAGAAGCTCCGTCTCTGGGGGAACAGGGTCCAGGAACCCCAAGCCCAGAGGTCGCACCGGCTGTAATTCCTCAGCGGCGGCCTCGGGGGACACGAGGACGTGTTTGGGGCAGCAGCTGTCCCTGATGGGAGACTGCAGGCGTTCAGGCAGCACGGAGCCGCCTCACCCTCACGGCGCGGGCGTGTCCTGCGCCTTCGGGGAGCCTGTTCACCTGCTCGGCGCCCGGGACCACGGGCCTGTGCTTGCTGCTCATGGCCTGTACTTGCGTCTGCACGCACACAGGCCCAGGGCTTCTCCTCAGCAGGCAGGTTGCCGTCTATGTTTAACCCGCACAGGCAGGGCCCAAAGCAAGTCTGTGAGGAAGGAGGAGCCGGTGGAGGCCCAAGATCCGCCGTCGGCGAAGAACCCGCGGCCATTCGATGGCCGCTGTGACGTCCTTTACAACACGCGAGGCCCCGACGGGGCCCCTCCTGCACCCGCCGGGCCCTGTGCGCCCCGCTGGGTCCCAGCCACGGCGGGGAGACCAGGGGAGAAAATCCCACCATTAGCGACGTGGTCTTTGTTTTTGCAGGCGGTGACCCCGGCCATCTCTTTAGCGAGCCGCGGTTCAGCGAGCTGGCACACAGCAGCCGAGGCGCGGTGGAAAAATCATAAAGCAGATGGAAGCTTTACATTTTTTGTTTAGTTTTTAAGAGCAGTTTTTATAACATCGCTTAAAACCGGCCCGACGCCTCGCACTGTTTACACTCGGAGCTTTGTAGCGGAGATGTTTACAGCATGGGGAATGTCCTCAGCTATTTTATAGTTATGATATTTAGATAATTGGCAGGGAAAAAAACAGTTTGTTGAGATTGAGGGGATGTGGGTAATCGCGGAGTAACTTATGAGCCTCAATAAATATGTCCAGTTTGGTGGAAAGTACAGACTCACTTAAAACAAAACAACACAAGAGGGAATATCTTCTCCATGAAATCATTTCCTTTTCTTAATCAAAAGATGACAGGCGGGCCTTAGGGCTCCCATCTGCAGCAGCCCTCCGTGATTGACAGCCCGGGCCCCAGCCACGCCCCCGCCACGCCCCTGCCCCCCGCCACGGGCGTGCCACGGGGGCTCCACGCGAGCTCTCGCAGACACGGAAGTTCAGTTCTCGCAGCCCACCTCCAGGAAGAGCCCAGCGCCCCTTCCCGGCTTTGTGTCTTGTGCAGACGCTTCCTTTTCCATGTCAAAGAATTTGTGCAGAGCCTGGACTTGGAGCTCTTTGTGACTTTTTTTTCTCCTCCACGGCCCCAAAATGGCATTAATCAAAAACAATAACTCCTTTTAACTTTTCTAAGTGCTCTGACGGAAAGTATGGGCTCAGCTGCGTGTGGGCCGCAAATGTGGGGAACGCAAACATTTCACAATAAACATGTTTAAATGAAAGTCCTGGCGAGATAGCCCGGGAGATAGCGCATGCGGGGTTAATTAATGCGCGCCCATAAAAATAAACCTCACTTTCAAGCCCCGACCAATAAAAATCATTAGCGTATTTGGATCAGAGGCCGCGGTCTCCGTACAGCGAGCCCCTCCTCGCACGTCGCCCGCCGGGGGCCCAGCTCAGCCCGGCTCCAGGCCCCGCTCCCGCCCGCTGCTTTGCTGCCCGTCCGGCGAGACAATGATTTATTCTGGTTTTATCTCCGCTACCTGCCATTGATCCACCGGCGATGGGATGAGATTTATCATGTTCGACGTAGAACTCCTGGTTAGAGAGCCAGAAGAGTGTTTCGTGGCGTGAAAACTCCCATTGTTTGCTTACAACCCCGGTGTTTGGTTTTCGCTCTAATCAAATTGCCAGTGCGTATTATTCTTACCCCGAGATGTTTGTTGTTGTTTTTGCTATCTTAAATTGAATCGTTTGGGCCTATTCACAAACGCTATCGTGCAAAAAAAAAAACAGAAAGAAAGAAAAAAGAAAGAATCCCCTGAAATCCTCCCTTCAGCCAAGGTCGCCTTCAGGTCGGGGAACACGGGACGCTCTGAGGTTTGGGCGAATTAGGTATCACATCGCTTTCTGAGCCCAATGATGGGGTAGGAGGTTCCGGTTCTCTACTGCGCCATTCGCCCAGGGAGAGACACAGTCCCACCAAGCAAGCCGCCAGCAAAACCAGACTCCTTAGAAAGGGACCGAGACGGGAACTCGTCCAGTCAGGAGGTAAGCTGTGACTGCGGACATGGTGAACCCAGAACCTCAGCCACGGCGTCGGATCGGATCCTCAGGAAATAGGAACACCCGACAAGAATGCCCGGGGAGCAGACTCCGCCCGCGTTCCGGCTCGCCCAGCCCGACGGCAGCTTACTCAGAACTAACACACGATGCCACGTCCTCGCAGAACGACCGGAAGAGGAGAGAAACACCGCGTCCGGGGTGTCCCGACCCTGTTCGTTTAGTAAAGGCCGCGGAGCGGTAAACACCGGAATAGCTGATGGGGGTTTGCGGGGATCACACTCCTCCAGGTGCGTGACTGCACAGTTCGCAGGCGGGTCCCGGGCGGCCCTGTCGCCCGCCCGCCCACCCCCTGCGGCCGCCGAGGTCCCGGGCAAGCCCTTCTATGGTAGCATCGTCCCAGCTCGCCCGCCCGGAGCCAGACAGGTGCCCGCTCCTAGAGAAGTGCCTTCCCCACAGATGTCTCTGGAAAAAGGGCCCGGAGCTTGCGGGATCCAGCGGTTTGTAAACGGTGCAGCTTCGGACCCTCGTGTGGTGCCGAAGGGCCTGCTTGAGAGCATGTGCTCATGGCCACAAACCACCCTCGTGTGTGTGTGTGTGTGTGTGTGTGTGTGTGTGTGTGTGTGATTCCCGGGGGAGGGGCATCTCGCTGTAACACCCAGCACAGCTCCGGGGAGAGGCTGTGGAGCTTCTCAGCACCCCTCCCCGTCCGGGGGCTGGGCCTGCAGGGCGCGGACCCTGCCGAGGCTGGGACCCATGCACAGACCGGGTGGGAGGACGTGATGGGCACAGAGGCTGCTGACTGGGGTCCCAGACGCACCCCAGGGCCTCCAGGCACTAGGACTGAAGCCCCCCACGCGGGTGAGATCGGGGCGCAGAGAAGGCCAGCCTCCCCTCAGATTCTTTCCAAAACACACATATTTTTATGGATTTCAGCGAGGAAGAGGGAGGGGGAGGGAGGGGGAGACAGAAACATCCATGATGAGAGAGAATCATGGACCGACCGCCTCCTGCACGCCCCCCACTGGGGATGGAGCCCACAACCCGGGCCTGTGCCCTGACCGGGGATCGCACCCTGTCCTCCTGGTTCCTAGGTCGGCGCTCACCCACGGCGCCACGCCAGCCGGGCGGCCTCTGGGATGTAGGCCCTGGAAGGCGGCTGTGCTTGGAGACACCACCTGCTTCAGGACAGAGCTGCTCCTGAGAGGGCCCCACCTCCTGGACGCAGGGGGCCGGGCGAGGCGGTGGGGGGCGGCCCCCTGAGGGCAGCATATGCAGGGCCTCTCCTCGGTCCTCTCCCAGGCGATGGACAGGCATGGTGGATGGAATGACCACAAGCGGAGGGTGTTGAGGACGGGAGCCCTGGCCTGGACCCAAGAGGCAGGCAGGGGCCCAGGGCGCTGAGTCTGTGCTGAGCTGCCTCCGTCTATGGGACTTGGACATGGTTAAGCCCGTCTCCGCTGCCCGGCTGGAGGGCCCACCCCCTGCGTCCCCTCCTCGGTGCCAACCCTGGGCCTTCTGTCTCGGGAGTGTGCGCACTCGGCCTCTCCCCTCGCCAGGGCCTGCCTCGCGCTGGAAGCTGCCTGCTGCGCGAGCCCCTCTCCTTTCCTTAAGGTGGGAGGCGTTTATTTACCAGGTCTGGCCAGTGGGGTCCCCATCCGCAGGGCCAGGAGGGCCTTCGGAGACCTCGGAGTTCGAGCTCCTTGGTGTTTAGTTGGGAGAGTTGAGGCCTGAAGGGAAAGGACCCCCAAGGTCAGACAGCGAGCCGGGCGAGGGCCAGGCCAGAGCCAGCCTACCGATGCTCAGCCCGTGACCTTGAACCCCGGTCACTCTGTTTGTGGGTCCGTGTCTAGTTCAGTCCCCACCCTGTGGGGGTCTCCAGAACTACCCGTCCTGCTGGCTTATCCTTTGTATAGAAACAGCAGCAGCAGTCAGCAGTGATGTGCCAGGCACGTGCTCTCATGCAGTTAATTAATCATTAATTAATAAGCGCATGTAATTAATTAATCTTTAATTAACGAGCTCACTTAATTCAGTTAAATTCTTGCGACAACTTATGAGGTAGGTACTGTGCTTCCCATTTTCCTGATGAGGAAACTGGGCGCAGCCAGGCGGCTGGGTGCTCAGGCTCACACCGGGTGTGTGGCGGAGGGTCCAGCCCAGGCCGCCCGTGCCCGCCCGTGCCCGCTCGTGCCATGTGCCCACTCTCCGAGGTGACTCCAACGCGCCAGCCCTTTCCTCTGGGATAGAGTTAGGTATCTGCGTCATAACTACTGCGTTTCATTTCGGCTGTGTTACGGTTTCTATTTGAAACGAGTTGATTTAAAGAAACCGGTGAGTCCCTTGAAGAAGAATCGTAACTGGTTAATGGCACAGGCAGACGTGGTGACGGGGAGGTGCCTTCAGTGACTGGAATGTGGGTGTGCTGTCCCCAACCTCGTGCCGTGGGAGGAGGGGGACACACAGACGTTTCAGGCAAGCCCTGTCCTTCTGGGAGGCGCTCCGGCCGCAGCTCATGGTGTCAATGTTTCTTTCTCTCCCCCAGCCTCTCTCTCGGAAGTCAATCAATCAGTCAGAATTCACTGGAGTCAAACCCACGTGCCAGGAGGTCACGGTTTGATTCCCGGTCAGGGCACATGCGGGGGTTGAGGGCTTGGTCCCCAGAGGGGGGCGTGCAGGAGGCAGCCGATCCATGATTCTCCCTCATCATTGATGTTTCTCTCTCCCTCTCCCTTCCTCCCTGAAATAAATAGAAATATATTGAAAAGGAGAGAGAAGATGACAATGGTCTCCTTTCACTCACTCACAAGGCACTTTTCCATTTGCACGTGCGTTTTCTCATCCACGCGTCAATCCACGAATGCGTTACCTTTTTAACTCCTTCAGCCATCACTCTACCCCTCCTCCGCCCACCCACGAGTGGCTGTGTGCATCCATCCGCTCAGCCCTCCGCCTCTGCGCTCACCTGTGCATTTGTTCGTTCATGCGTTTGTTTCATTCATTCGCAAACAAAACACTTTGGAAGCAACTTAAGCCTCTGGAGAAGCGTGGCCGAGTCTGACCACCACCCAGGTCATCACGTGCAGCCACGTGCAGGTGGACAAGCACGTGACAGGTGCAGGCCTGACCCGTGTACTGTGACCATGGAATCGCAGTGTCACATGGGTCCCAGGTCCTGAGGCCTCCTCCCCCCAAGGCTTTCCCCAGGTTTGACTGATCTTTTGTGGGGTGCCCTGGACCTCTTGCAACCCTGAGCCATTCTTGGGCTTCCCCTAGAACGAGAGAACCCTAGGATCCCCTTGGGAAGCAATTGATGGTCAGGTGCGGGCACCAGGGTTGTGGTGTAGCCAGTGGGAGAGAGCAGCTGTTGTCTTGGTGACCACTGAGGGGCACACGTGGCCGGCGGGCAGGCGTGGCAGGCGTGGCATGGGCAGGACATACAGTGGTGGGCACAGCGGGAATAAAGACGCGCCAAGGGTCATGCAGGCCTAGCACATCCTTCTGTTCTCCCGCGGAGGAGTGTCCGTGGTTCCTGTGTCCGAACGTCACACTGTCCCTGAAAGATGGGCGGGGCGGGTGCTGTGGTGTGTGTTTCACTCGTTGAGACTCTGTATCCAAAAGCTGGGAGACCTGCCCTGGCCGGTGTGGCTCAGTGAGTAGAGTGTTGGCCTGTGGACTGAAGGGTCCCGGGTTCAATTCCAGTCAAGGGCATGGACCTCAGCTGCAGGCTCCTCCTCAGCCTGGACCCTGGTCAGGGCGCGTGCAGGAGGCAACTAATCGATGTGCTTCTCTCACATCCATATTTCTCTCTGTCTTTCCCTCTCTCTTCCATCCTCTCTAAAGATTAATGGAAAAATATCCTCCGGTGAGGATTAAAAACAAACAAACAAACAAACAAATAAAAACCCCCAAGCGCAGACTGTTCATTTACTTATACTTGTTCATCCTCGCCCAAGGATATTTTTCCATTGATTTGTAGAGAGAGTGGAAGAGAGAGGGAGAGACAGAGAGAAACATCAGTGTGAGAGCAACACATTGATGAGCTGCCTCCTGCACACGCCTTGACCAGGGCCCAGGCTGGGGAGGAGCCTGTAACCGAGGTCCATGCCCTTGACCACAATGGAATCCGGGACCTTTCAGTCCACAGGCCAACTCTGTATCCACGGAGCCACAGCGGCCAGGGCTGTGCTGACCGTGCAGAAAGCGTCCGCTAGAAGGAGCCTTTCGGTGCGCAGCCCGTGTCACCTGTCCACTCCTGCAGGCTGGCGGCACCTTCTGGCTCTGGGGCCCAGCCTGTGCCACCCAGGAAGGCGGCCCGGTGGCCAGCTGGAAGCTCGTCCTGCCCCGTTCAGGCTGCAGGTGACCCCCTGGGGGCCCACCTCCTCCCAGGATTCAAGAAGCCTTCGCCCAGGGAACCGCTCAGGGAGCCTGCTTACCTGTGGGTCAGAGCCCCGCCCACATTGAGGCTTGTGGCCAATCACAAGAGTTCTTACCCGGTTGCCTAGGTAACCGAAGGGGCCTCTGGCGGAGGACCACAGGACGGGGAATCACACAGGGACACGGGGTGGTCCCGGGCGCTCATCCTCCATCCCCAGGGCCCCGTCCAGGCCCTCGCCACCCAACCGCCTACCTGGCCTTTGGCTCGTTGCTGTACTTGATTGAAAATGCACAAGCACAAGCATGCAGGGCAGCCAGCAGTGCAGCCGATATACTGCTCATTTCTTCTCTGGTTTGTTTGTGAAGGATCCACCGTGTAAATCACTGGAAGCCACCAAGACAGACAGGAAAGTGTTGTATTTGAATGGAGGGTGTAGGGCGCGCTCCCGGAACACGTGGCCGGTTGGTGGCCCTTCCTGGGGGGGTGTTTTGTGAGCCTGGCTGCAGACCACGTGCCGCGCTCAGGCAGCTCCGCCTTCTGTGGCCATGGGAGGCACCGGGCGCCCACCGCTCGCGCCATCAGAAAGCCCGGTGTCCGCCGGACAGTTCCCGGCCGGCGCCCTTTGTCAGGACTTGTCCAACGAATAGCCGTGTTCTGACCTGGAGGTGTTATTAAAGTTGCTATTCTCTCCTCCGTTACATCTAACGAACATACTTGCGTGTTATCAGAGAGGGCAACAGATCATCTCAAATTTCGGCGTTTAAGCCCGCATCACTCAAAACAGCTTTGGTGGATTAGTAAGCAGGTGAAATCAAAAATCTCATTTCATATCTGACATTAATAACGTTCAGGGGGAATGAGCATTGGCATTTATGTCTGGCCCGGCTTCGAGCCCAACGTCCTAGAAACGCAAGGGCAGCAGACAAACCTCCTCGCCAGATAGGAAAATAAATCATGCATAATGCCGGATTCCTACCTTACATGTTAATTAATGTGTGCAATCAATTACCGATGTTACAATATGAGCAAGAAACTGGTGGGGAATGGGGTCATAAAAAATACCTATAGATTTATCTGCTTCTCTTTTTTTTTCTTCTCTATTTAAACAAATAGTCTTCAAGCCCGTGAATGCTGTGTTGAGACATGCTCTGAATAATAAGCATCATAAAATCTAATCAGATTTATAAGAGGAATTGATTGTTGTGGCAGGAGGAGAGGGAGGAAAATAAGCTGGAATTTAAGTGTTAATTTTTATGCTAATCCACAGTGGCTTCATATGAAGCAATTTTGTTCTGTGCCACAAATATAAAATTGTCCCTTGCAGAGAAATGTCAGCTTGCTAGACCTGGAAGCAGTAATTTATTAGGTATGTTTCTATTAGTATGTGTCACAGTTGTTAGCAGGCTGTACACACAATGGTGCTTCATACGTATCCTCCCAAGTCTCCGAATGTCGCAGCTCAGTGGCTGCAGTGTGGAGGCATTAATACATTATCCTATGCGGGGTGGTCTGTGCCCTGTGGACAAAAGGCTATTTAATACAATTTAATGTCATTCCGAGGAGAAGTGGAAAAATAAAGACGGGGAATAAAATGGCATCTGTGTGTTTCACAGTGCGCTCATGCACGAACCCTCGGTTTAAAGAGGTATGACATTTCTGCCAAGAAGAAGAATAAAATCTGGGCCATTTCCCCCCCCTCCCCCAAACCCGCTCCCCACTGCAGGCCTTTCCCAATGCTATTAAGTGATCGATTCACACGGCCCCCTGATGATGTCACCCGTAAGAAGGGGAACGCAGGAGACAGCAAAACCCGCGCGCCCGTGACCTTGTTTCAGAATCCCGGGGAGCTCCGCTGGCCCCGCGCCCCCGTGGATGGTTTGGGGAGGAATGCACTTAGTTTTTATTTTTATATTTTTTTTGGACCATCGCTCGCTACTGGGGAGTGAATTAATAGAGTTAAGGGTTCTGATGCAATTCACATATAGGTCAATTAGATGCACCAACATCTGCTGTCACCGTCATTTGCATGCGGCATTCATATGTTAATGACGCCTCTTTTTACTCAAGTAATATATTTAAAAAACAAGATTTGCATATCGGTTTGGATCGGTATATTATAAGCGATTTATCATGTGCTCCTTCCCGGGCCGGGCCGGCGGGAGGCGCCGGCTCCTGAGTGACGGCTGCTATGGCTGAGCAGGACCCCGATTCACACAGGAGCCCTTGGGTGGCTTCCATTCCAGAGCCGCTCCCCGCCCGATAAATCAATACCGACACAGATGGACGGGTGATAATCTATTTAGAATGCCTGATAGCAAATATTGGTGCACAGATGATGAGAGTGGTAACTGTGTTAGCAGCAAAGCCTCGTCTTTCTCCCTCTGCGAATGGTAAGTTGGGACCCTAAGAAAAAAATAAAAGAAAAGAAAAAGTGGTTCCCCCCCCCCGCCCCCCGCACCCCCTCACTCCTCGGACTTGGTGTCAGGCAACCTGCCGGCTGGGTCCGGATTGCAGAGGAGGGAGTCTGGTGGGG
>PVJC01025039.1:13015-25126 GCA_004026665.1 Murina feae | reverse complement strand
GTGCTAATCAAACAATTGGTTTCTTTTCAATCCTCTTCTAGGTAGGAAATGGTTTCCTGGTAAAAATGACCCTAAAACCCCACCCTCATTGGCATCACAGAAAGAGGAAAACAGATTCCTCAAGGGGAACAGAGGGAGGACACCCAGATGAGAGATGCCTCATTCCTTAAGCCATGTCCCAAATCTAGAACACAGTTTAGCATAAATCAACTGGATGTACAGACTAGACTTGGAACAAGTTTATAAGCAAAGACTACACTTTGGAATAAAAGCCCTGGCAGGAGAAGTGGACATGTCTGTGTGCATAAGATCTGACAGTGAAGCAGGACCCAGAAAAACCACAGTCCTGACCAGAGAGAATCTCCTGAAGAAACAGTAGATAACGGTGATCTGACTCCTTATTGAGAAGAAGTGAGTGAGTGAATGTCTCTATGGCTCAGGTTCTACTGAGTACTTTGAATAACTTGTTGATTTTCATCTTCATGAATTGCTTTAGATGTGCTGAGCTCACATTTCCTGACAGTGAAGGATCCTCGTCCAAGAATATAAAACACCAGGTTAAAATCCTCTAATTCAAAAAGATACTGTGACCCCCATGTTCATTGTGGCATTATTTACAATAACCAAGATATGAAAGCAACCTAGCTGCCTACCAATACACAAATGGATAAAGATAACATGGTACATATATAAAATAGAATATTACACGGCCATATGAAAGCCATATTTGTGACAACATGGATGCACCTGGAGGGTGTTATGTTAACTGACATAGTGAGATAGAAAAAGAAAAATACCACATGATTTCATTTATATGTAAAATCTAAACAAAACAAGTACAGACTCATAGAAACAGAGATCATAAGGACAAGGATGGTTGCTAACGGGGAGGAGGTAGAGAATGAGTGAAAACATGAAGAGGAATATAGTCAATATTGTGGTAGATTTGCACAGCAACAGATGATTACCAGAATTAGTGTGGTGATCGAATTGTAAGGTACACAAATGTCAAATCTCTCTGCAGGTGTGGCTCAGTGACTCAGAGTCAATCCATGCATCAAAGTGGAAACTAAAATATAGGAGGTCATGGTTCAATTCCTGGTCAGGGCACATGCCTGGGTTTGGGGCTTGATCCCCAGCAGAGGGTATGCAGGAGTCAGCTGGTCAATGATTCTCTCTCTCATCAAGGTTTCTATCTCTCTCTCCTTCTCCCTTCCTCTCTCTCTGAAATTAATGGAAAAAAGTATTTAAAAAATGTCAAATCACTATGTTGTACTCCTGAGACTGATATAACTAATATTTAAATTTTAAAAAATGGTTTATAAAAGAATGTGGACCTGAGAAAGGTGCTTTCTGATTGAGGGTGTTGTGTTATATAAGTTACTGCTTTACTTTTCGAACTGCCATGCCTCAGTCCGAAGTGTTTTTCTGGGTTTAATAAAGGCCGTGCTAGCTTTTGAGAGGGATGAATAAATTATTACTCTGAGTACCTTCCGCAGGCTCTTTGAGTGATGCTGAGTCTGGAGGAATGCTTTTGGTGCTGAGTGTTCCTTCTGGGCATGAGTTCCCGTGTTTATAGAACAATGGGCCTGTTAAGTAGTAAGATGGGAGAAGCAACAAAGATTCCTAAAGGTTTCTAAAAGAAGAATGACCTGACTTAAAACCACACGCAGAGAACATGTCCAGAGTCGTGGGAACAATCAGCATAATGGACTGGGCTCTGGTGTCACCACGCAGACCATTGGGGATTTTATTCATTTTAGGTTATTTTACTTTTTTAGAAAGGGAAGTTTGGCTTTAGCTATTTTAGTCGCTATGAGCAATGGGATTCAGTGTTAAACAAAAGGACTGGGGAGTAATATCTTTCCTCTTGTTCTGAATCATCAGAATAATGGGGCCACTTTGACTCACTCAAATCCTTCAGGTTCCTCAAAATTTCTTAGTCTATTTTTAAAATTAGATGGTAACTGAGAGGAATTTCCAAATATAACTTGTCTATAGCTTATATTCCACTTTGTTGAGCAACGATGCCTCATCCATTGACCTTCAAATAATTGACATTTTTTCCTAAATATCTATCATACTTACTTGATCTAGGAAACAAATTATATCCTTAAAATATCTTTTCATCAGAAATCACATGTATGCTCAGAACCATGGGGCTTAATCTATTCTAGGGCATAAAAAAAATTCCTGAGTTCACTCTCTTTTGTAAACTTTTCTTTTTCTCCCACGATGGTTATGTTTATACATCACTTTCCTCATTTACTATGCAGATCCTGATATGATGTAATTCCGACTAACAGTGGTCAGTTTGGGGACCCTCTTATTAAAGAAGCTCACACTGACCAGTGCTGGGCCTCAGTAACATGAGCTAGGTTTAGGCGAGTTGTTTATTTGTGTTTTTTTTTAATAATTACAATCATCTTTTAAAATATTGATTTCAGAGAGGAAGGGAGAGAGAGAGATAGAAACATCAATGAGAGAGAATCATTGATTGGCTCCTTTCTGTATGACTCTATACTGGGGACTGAGCCAAAAACCTGGGCATGTGCCCTGACACGGAACTGAACCGTGACCTCCTGGTTCATACGTCGACACTCAACCACAGAGACACACTGGCCAGGCTGAGCGAGGTCTTTTGACTGAAATCCATCCATCTTAGTGACTAGATTTTCAGTGAGTGTTGTGCTGTGTGCCAGGTACTATTCTAAGCCCTTCAAGCATTTCTCACCCATGGAATCTCACAACCTGTGAGGAAAGTCCTATTAGTGTTTCTAGTAACCAGACAAGGACGCTGAGCGACAGTCACAGACTGGAGGGTCAGTCCAGGCAGTCTGGCCTGTGCACTGGGTCCCACGCTCTGCTGCTGTTCTCTGAAACTTCCTAGTAAGCAGCCGGCTTTTTGTTTTAAAACATAATGAAAAGTGATTTCTTGGACTTTGTACTCAGACTGTGGTTTGGATCTAGCTGAGCCTGCTGGATGGTGACCTTCGCAAGTGGATTTAACTGCCTCCTGTCTGTGTCTCCTTATCTAGGAAGTAAAAGTAAGCCAACCCTTGGGGCCTTGGCAATGACTACACTAAGTGGCCAGATTATTATGACCACGTTTGAAGGCAAATTAGACATACACTGCATTGTATGGGATATGGAAGTCGAAGGCCTGTTAGAACACCTTTGCTATCTGTAGTTACCAAGATAAAACGTCTCCAGTTCACACAGGAACACAAGTATTGGACAGTCGAGCATTGGAAAAAAAGTCATGTGGTCCGATGAGTCACATTTCCAGTTGCATCATGCAGGTGGCAGAGTGAGAATTTGGTGGAAATAGCATGAAAGCATGCACCCCACATGCATGAGTACAACCCTTCAAGCTGGTGGGGGCAGTGTTATGGTTTGGGGCATGTTTTCCTGGCATGATTTGGGCCCTTTAATTCATGTGGAACAACGTCTGAATAGCACAACATACCTAAGTATCATTGCTGATCAGGTTCATCCTATCATGTTAATGGTGTATCCCAATGGAGATGGCTTCTTACAACAAGACAATGCACCATGCCATGGTGCTCATATTGTGCAGGTGTGGTTTCAAGAACATGAGGGAGACTTTATTTTGCTTAGGTGGCCCTCACAATCACCAGATCTCAGTCCAACTGAGCATTTGTGGGATGAGGTTAAAAGAGCCAGCAGGCAGCTGGTTCCACAATCATTAAATCTCACAGAACTGGACAGTGCTATTCATCAGGCATGATGTCAGATTCCTCGCATTACCTTTCAACATCTCGTGGAGTCAATGCCAAGAAGAATTGCCACAGTATTGAAGGCAAAAGGTGGACCAGTGAAGTACTGATGGGGTGATCATAATAATCTGGTCACTCAGTGTATAACACTTAGATTTTCGTAGGAACCTAAACCTCAAGAGTACTGTTTTGTCAGGCACATGCCTGCAGTCCCATCCCAGGCCAACATGGAAGTCCCTCCTCTGAGCTTAAAGGACTGTAATGAGAAGGAAGCAGTCAGTTACATTTCAAGCTAAGAAGCACTTCTTGAACATCTGTAAAGAATTAATAAAATTCTTAACTTCTGTAATCACCTAGGTTCCAACTTATTTGAAATGCTGGTGTAATGGGCAATTGTCTACTAGTATTACTCAATAGTCTGACATACAGAAAACCTAGTATATCTTACCTGTCTGGTTTAATGGGAAACATGTGAATGGTAATTTTAGGGTCGACGATAGCCATGCACCATTTTTACAGTTTAAATGTAATACAATGGCCATTGAGAGCCAACAAAGATCTGGCAGCAAGAACAAAATCTCTCTACGTGCTCCTTTATTCCCATTATTTTTGGTATTTTAAAATTAGCTTCAAAAATAGATTTCCAAACTATGTAGATCCTGGGATTGAAATACAGACTAAACATGACTTCCTAAGAAAAGCAGTTTCTCTTGAATGAGCACCACCAAACCTATTTTTGAGGAAGCATCCCTCCCAGTGTTACAACAGTGAATGTCACCCCTACTTCCAGGAGGAAGGTGCCTAGAGGGCCTGGGCCTAAAGGTCTCCCACAGGCCAGGAGGACAGGGCCACCTTCCTCCCTTATATGAACTGCTGTCTGAAATTTAAAAAAAAAAAAAAGAATTGAAGACACGTGCCTGTTACTTCATTCTCTACCCCTTAAAGCAGTTGTTTATCGGGAACAGACTTAAGATCAATTAAATGTGTAACTTTCTTCAGTTGAAGGTTAGAGCCAGGCTCGCTAGGGGTCTTTGCAGCCCTTGCTCTGGTCTGATTTGTGACCAGGTGACTGTGGGAAGCTGTTTAATGCTTCCTGTGTTTAATGCTTCAGGTGTGGCTGCTTAACACATGACCACAAATGAACTGGCTCAACACAACACACTCTATCTTAAAGTTCTAGGAGTCGAAGTCTAAAATGGGTCTCATTGGGCTTAAATCAAGGTCTCAGCATGGCTGGCTGCACCCAGGCTTTAGGAGAGAACCTGCTTTCTTTGCTTTCCCAGCTTTTAGAAGCAACCAGTGCCCAGCTGGTGAAGGTCAGTAGTTGAGCGTTGACCAATGAACCAGGAAGTCATGGTGAGGGCACATGACTGGGTTGCAGGCTCAATCCCCAGTGGGTGTGCAAGAGGCAGCCAATCAATGATTCTCTCTCACCATGATGTTTCTGTCTCTCTCCCTCTGCTTTCCTCTCTGAAGTCAATAAAGATATTTAAATATATATATAAAACTAGAAGCAACTGGCTTCCTCAACTCATGGCCCTTCACATCATCAAAGTCGGAGGGTAGCTTCTCTCCTCTCTGACCTTGCAACCATAGGGGACCTTATGGTCACATTGGGTCCATCTGATCTCCAGATACTAGTAATCTCACCATCTCATAATCTTTAGTATAACCCCTTCTAAAAGTCCTTTTAGGCCACATACTCACAGGTTCCTGGGATTGGGACATGAGCATGATGGGGCTGGGGGTGCATCTATCTGCCATTAGGTTTGTAGATAGTTGAGTTTCACACCAAATCTGCAAGACCACAGAAGACCTGTAAATACCAGATTTCCCTCTTTCCTTTTGCTTTAAACTGTGGATGTCCCCATTTCCTCTGCTTTCAGAACAGCTGATGGGAAAATGAAAGAAGCAAGCTTACTTGGTTAAGAAAATAAACATTTAAGTGAGAGGTAAAAGCTGAACTTGTACATCTCTGTGGCCAAGACACATGTGTCTGATAGCTGAAGTGGAGACTCACAGGCTGCCAAGCCCATACTGCCTAGGGTACAGCCTGAACAGCTCTGTTCAGGGGGCTGCAGGCTATTTTCTCACATTTCCAAATGTTACAAAAGGCCAAGTCCAGGTTTACTTTGTGTGTTTCTTGGCAGACATGGGTCTGGTGGTGTAGGGTGCTCAGCCCTCTGTTCTTGCTGTTCCCTGTCCCTTCTTCCCCTCCCTTCCCACCTGCATGGTAGAAGTGCTTTCCCAAAGAGTCAAACAGTGCCCTGTGGCATTGCCGGAATTTCCTCCCATTCTTGGAATTGGGATTAGCCAATTTCCACTGATTTTACTAAACCTCTGGCAGCAGCCTGCTGGAATAGGACCAGTACCATAGTTATTTCTTTATTTATTTCACCTCCCCGATTCTAAGGAAAATTGCACCAGAAGAGGGGTGTGGAAGGAAGGGGAAGGAAGCCTTGTGGGCTGGGAAAACCATCTCAGGGCGCGCTTTGAAGGGTGTGGGGTTTTGGTGGTTTTCAGTTCTCCTTTTTTCCCTCTTCTTTCAAAGGCACTCCTGCTCGTCTCCTTGTGACAGCTCACTCTACCCCACAAAAGCAGACACCATGTAAATAAGCAAATAAATGAAAGACAGCACAATGTGTTCATGTTTGAGTGTGGATTCCTCTCATCTTCCTTTCCCCCCTCCTGTATCTGATTTCTCTGAGGGGACTACTCTCCTAGCTGCCTCTGATGGTTAATTTCATGCATCAAGTGGGCTGGGCCACGGTGCCTAGATGATTGGGCAGACATTATCCTGGATGTTCCTGTGAAGGAGTTTTTGCATAAGATTAATATTTAAATCAGTGGGCTTTGAATAAAGCACATTGTCCTCCCCAGTGTGGTGGGTCTCATCCAATCAGCTGAAGGCCTGACTAGTACAAAGAGTGACCATTCCTGGGCAAAAGGGAACTCTGCAGTAGATGAATTCCAGCTGCAGCTCTTCCCTGGTCTCCATCCAGCCCGCTGCCTCTCCCTTCCTGTGTGAGATTTACCAAACCTCCACAATCACACGAGCTAATTCCTTAAAATAAATCTTTCTGTGTATAAATAGAAAAAATATATATATATACATACATATATTGTTGGTTTTGTTTCCTGGGAACACTGAGTAATTAGCTGGCCTTTTCTCAAACATTTAAGAAAACAAGATAGCGATGGTATTTAGTAGGTGGGAAGGGGACAGAAAGAATCAGCATCGAGCACATGCCATGGTGCAGGGGACCAGGCAGAGGACCTACACTCACGCTGACTGGGGCTCAAGCGTCCACTCTGCTCTTTTCTGGCTGGAAGAGTGTGGGTGGCTCATGTAACCCATTTCAAAACAAACTGTGACATGGTACAAGCCTGGTTTCTAACTGTTCTGGTGTAACAGAACAGAGGCCCCCACTATTAGGATAATTAGGAAAAAATCTGCTAGGTTTTGTTTTAGAAAATGTGCTTTTTGAGGAATCAGGAGAGAGAATTATAGACAATGGCATCATTGCTGTGTCATGACTATTACAAACCAGAGCATTTCTGGTCCCAGGAAAATTGTTTAATAAGTTTGACCTTGTACACAGAAAATTGAGTTTGTATGGATTCAGTGCTAAATTGCCTCGTTTGAACTTGCTTGAGGTTACGCATTTCTCCCTGGATAAGGGTAAGCTGTCATAACTCACATCTAAACTTTTTGGGAGATTTATTTTTTAATAAAAATCTTTCATGAGTGGATATTTGGAATGTTATAACAGGTTCTTGAAATATGCTAAGAAGTTAACATTATTAAGTCAATAAGGAAAACAAGCCCACGTAAAAAATGGAAGGAACTTCATAGACATTTCTCAGAGAACACACAGATGACCATTAAGCACATGAAAAGATGCTCAGTGTCACTAATTATTAGGTGACTGCAAGTCAAAACCATAGTGACATACCACGTAACACACATCAGGACCAAAGGACCCAGAAAACAATGTGTTGTCAAGGATGTGGAGAAATTGGAACCCTAGTCAGTGCTGGTGGGAATGTGAAATGGCACAGTCACTGTGGAAAACCACATGGTGGGGCCTCAAAATTTAAAAACAGAAATACCATTGATCTAGTAATCCCACCACTGGGGATTTATCCAAAATGATCCAAAGCAGAGATTCAAACAGGTGTTTGTACATCCACGTTTATTGCAGCACTAGAGGCCCAGTGCACTCAGGGGGGTCCCTCAGCCCGGCCTGTGTCCCCTCATAGTCCAGGACCCCTCGAGGGATGTAGCTTAGGCCTGATCCCTAAAGAGTTACCTTAGTGCTGCTGAGGCCCTGCACTCGCAGCCGTCAGCCTGGCTTGTGGCTGAATGGAGCTCCTCCTGTGTTGAGCATCTGCCCCCTGATGGTTAGTGTGTGTCATAGCGACTGGTTGTTCCTGGTCCTTCTGCCTTTAGGGTCATTTTGCATATTACCCTTTTAGTATATAAGATTATTTACAAGAGCTAAAACACAGAAGTAGACCAAGGGTCCATCGGTAGGGGAATGGAAAACAACCTGTGGTCTATGCACACAGTGGAATATTATTCAGCAAGAAAAAGGAGAGGAATCCTGACTGAATGGACTGAAAAGACATTGTGTGGAGTGAAATAAGCCAGACAGAAAAAAACAAAACCCCGAATACTATATGATTCCACAATAGGAGACATTGAAAGTTGTCAAATGACCAGTGACAGGAAGTGGGATGGTGGTTACCAGGGCCTGGGGGGTGGGGGTGAGATGTGAGTTAGTGTTCAATGGGGATAGAGTTTCAGTTTGAGGAAGATGAGAACATTCAGGAGATGGATGATGCTGATGGTTGCAACAATGTGAATGTACTTAATTCCATTGAGTTCTACACTTAAAAATGCTTAAAATCGTAAAATTTATGTTCTGTATATTTTACCACCACAACAGAAAGAAATTAGGGTTATTTCTTTCAATCTTCACCTTCTTGTCTTATTTTAGATCATGCCAATATCATTCTTAAAGTTATGGAAGTAGCATTTCTACATAAATTGACCACACAAGACAATTTTCCAATTTGTTAATCATCTCTGCTAATATCACAAAAATTTCTCTGGAACACTTCCCAGGAAGTCTGTAAATTGTAAGTTAAGTTGAGTTTACGGTCACTGAAGAGTAATTGTCATGTTTGGGCAAAGTTCCAGGGAGGAGCAGAGTAGCATGTCCACACGACATGGTCTTAGAGTTTCAGCCACAAGCTTCAGACCACATTGCCCCAGATGTGCCCAGACAGGAAGATGCATGATGGCTCTCTTGTTCACTCTTAGAAGTGGACACTGGGAGCCAGCCATAGCGTGAGCACAAAGGAGACAACAAACACAATTTCACTTTCTTCTCACGTGCTCTGCACCCACAGTGAGTGTCCCACTTGTAAGGCGAAGGCTTCTGGGAAGTCCCTGGAGCCTCTCAATTTCTGCCTCAATTTCTCCATGTGCCTCAGCCTCCTGGATGCCTTGCAGGCTGGGCACCTTCTATTTTTCTAAGCGTTGTTAACAGGTACTCACACCTCCCAAACCGATGACGGTGGTCCTTGTGCAGTAAACACAGAGTCTGCAGGGTAACAAACTTGGCAATGAGTTAGTCCGACATCGTTGCCACCCGTAATGATGCCGGGCTCAGGAGTCAGCCGTGAATGGTATTGGGCAGTTCTCCAGCATGACTTGAACGTGAGCGACCCAGAGTCAGAGCTACATGCCAGTCTCTCACTTTGCAGATTTCTAGTTTCCTGCAAGTTTTCATTTATGAGTCAACATTGTTCAATATAATTTGGGATCACTTTGTTAAAATGATAAATGCTCCGTATCTGTCTCCTATCAGCTGCAGTATCGAATCTGTAATCCTCATGCCTTCATGACCCGAGGCCCAGCTGCGGGCCTGAACTTTAGGAAGTGGGGATGCCGGAAGGAGATTTTTACTCATTTACTCTCCTTTGGGAAAACAGTGTGCACAAGGATCTCAGAATAACAGGCGAGGGATCATGTCTGTCTGCTCACGGCACAGTCCTGTGTTGTCATAGTGCCTTGCTCACAGCTGAAACGTGCATTGGGCACGTTGATGTTTGGCTGAAAAGAACAAAAAATCCCAGTAGTTAGCCCAGAGCAGGTGTGGCCTAGCCTCCTTCTGTCCACCTGCCTTACCAGCTTCAGTCTCTAGTCCCACGCTTACCTCATAGCTTCCCAGTGAGTGCTGCAGGTCTAGCCATCACAGCTGCATTCCAGCCAGTGAGAGAAAAGGCTGAAGAAAACGGTACTCACTGCCTTTTAAAAATGGCTCTGGGAAGCTGCCACTGCTGCTTATATCTCACTGGCCTAAATTCAGTCTCATTCCACACCAACCAGCAAAGGAGGCTGCGAATGTATTCTGGCCAGGCACTCAGCTACAAATCATGGGTTCTTCTCATAAAAAGAAAGGAAAAATGAGTACTTAGGAATAAGTAGCAGCCACTGCCACAAAGCTTAAAAATACGGACTGAATGGCAGTGGAAATGCCAGCAGGAAAACCTTCAGTGAGTGAGGGCGGGAGAGGGAGGCAATTATTTTTCTCACTTAGATGAGAATGGCAGCTAGGAGATCCATGTGGTCTCCATTATCAACTGAGAGAAAATGAAAAGCAATCAATCGGTGGAGAAGGTTGGGGGCGTCACCTCAGCTCCTGGAGCTTCAGAGAGAATGGCTGGAGGTGTAGTTGCTACAGTGAATGCTCAGTTGGTGTCCCTGACCTCTGCCAATAAAATGTCCAGATGGACCTTTCCTCTGTCTGAACTCTGTGTCCACACTCTCAGAATCCACCCTCAGCTCTTGTCAGCATTACCCCACTCACTCCTGGGGCGGCCTCTGATCTGACACGATGGAGAGGCCTCGCCGGGCCCTGTACCCTCACGCCACCCGACGGTCCTTGAGCTCTTCTGCACCGGCATCCCTTGGGGGCTATTGGAATGCCCCACCCCAGACATGGCTGTTCTGTGAGTCTGGGGCAGGCGGGAATGTGTGTCTCTAACCACTATAGCCTTGTCCTTGGGTGCACTATGGCGACCATTGTAGCATTTTCGCTTTTGCTTTCTAATTTTTTAAACACATGGTTGCTTTGTCTACAACCCTACGCTCAAATCTTGGTCCCCAGCCAGCCAAGGCACACAAGCCCCCAGCCCTTCAGGACCCTGAGGAATGAGCAGGTGCGGTGACCTCCAGAAACCATCCAGTTGTGTACCTGTCCCCGTCAGCCTGGTGTGGAATCAGCTCTGGCGAGTAAGGGCTCATCCATCAGCCACATGCACTAAAGACAGAGGTGCCATGGAATAAATGTGGAGACAATTTGTGCTTTGAAAATAGTCAAAGTAGATCATAGAGCACTTAGCCCTCTGAATTGTGCCAACACTTCTAGTTAATCAGAAATTCATGAGGCGTGTTCCATGCGCATTAACCTGCTGTCTCAGTCCATTTGGGCTGATATTACAGAGGACCATAGCCTGGGGCTTATAAACAACAGCTATTGGTTTCTCACAGTCTGGAGGCTGGAAGTGCAAGACCAGGCACTGGCAAGTTCAGGTTCTGATGAGATCCTGCTTTCTGGTTCATAGATGGTGTTTTCTTGCTGTGTCCTCACATGGAGGAAGGGGCGGGGGTGTGGGGAGACGGGGCTCTGGGGCTCTTTTATAAGGAGACAAATCCCATCATGGAGGTCTCACCCTCATGACCCCATCTCTTCCTAAAGGTCCCACCTCCTAATTATGCCATTAGGGGTTAGGTGTCAACATATGAATTTGGGGATAGATATTCAATCCATCACACTGGGTTCTGAATATCCTTGTGTGTGCCTAAGTATAAAGCTACTTTTCTTTTCTTTAAAAAATATATTTTCATTGATTTCAGAAGGGAAGGGGGAGGAAGAGAGAGGAGGAAACATTGTTGATGAGAGAGAATTATTGATGGGTTGCCTGCTGCAGGCCCCACACCAGGGACTAGTCCACAATCTGGGCATATGTCCTGACGGGGAATCTAACCATGACCTCCTGGAATATAGGTTGATGTTCAACCACTGAGCCACACCAGCCAGGATAAAGCTGCTTTTTAGAGGCTTTGCTAATGCCTTCACGGTGTCTCATTAGATCTGATGAACTCAAGTGAGACCAGCACTCCTCTACTGACTGTGTCCCGGGTGGTCCTGTCTCACTCTCCTTCTGTGTGTCCTTGTCCCATCGCCAGCAGAGCACATTCGAATGGCTGGACGGAGGCCCTGACCAGGCTGCCTGGGCTTGCATTTGGCGCTGCTGCCACCAGCCAGCTCTGTGACACCGGTCATGTTGGGAATCC
>PVJC01025039.1:0-12915 GCA_004026665.1 Murina feae | reverse complement strand
CTCGTCAACTTTTTAAGTCTTGCACCAATGCAAACACTGCCCTTTATCCTTGCTGGCAGGCAGCTTTCAGTATAAAAGAGTGTCCCCTCCAGACATTTTCAAATCACCCTCCCCCCCCCCGCCCCGCCCCGCCAATTCAGAAGCACAAGGGATTCTGTGCTATCACGGAGTCCTTCAGTGCCCAGTGTTGCCAGATCAGTGTTTTCCCCGCGGTATCCCTCCGCCTGCCCTCGGGCAGGCAGATTGCATGATGCTGAGAGGCCACCAGGGGGAGACACGGCACTGTAACTGCAGCAGCAGCTGCCTTCCGTGAGCCCCACTCTGGTGTCCTTAGCAGGATGCTGGCCCAGGTCTCAGTCTCTGCTCTCCTGCAAGATTCGCTCAACGTGAGGGCTCATTAGGAAATGCAAATGAATGATGGACAAGAATCATACATATTTCACACACGTGAGTGGGAGGAAGCATCACCTGGCAGCTAAAAGCTTCCACGAGCTGTTAGGACACAGACCTGCGAGTCCACACCTGGCTCTGCCAAGCCCAAGCTGGGCAGCCCTGGGGAGGTTACCTAACGTCTCCAGACATATTGATTCACCTTGAAAATGTATGCGGGGCACCTTCTAGACTGCTTGGCCGTGTGCCAGGGCAGCTCACATCAGGGCTCAGAGATCGCAGAACAGCGATGCTGGGTTATAGGCCAAGGCAGAGAGGCTCCAAGAAGGACGGGCCCCAAAGTGAAGCAGCAAATAACCCCGCCTCCTCCTGAGCTCACACCCCACTGGGAGCACGAAGGAAGCTCTTTTCAGCAAGCTGTGCAGGGCTTGTTTTCCTAGAGGAGGCTAAATCCTGCAGCGCCAGGGAGCAGACATTTCAACCGCGGGAGGGCGGGAGTGGGGATGAACAAAGGCTGGAGGTGAATTCTGCCCAGTGAGCCCAGGGCTGAAGGATAGGGTGGGCTGGAAATTAGCTTCTGGGTCCTGCGCCCTGACCTCAGATGGGCAGAGATAGCTTCCTCATCTGCGAAGACAGGACAAAAATAATCCTACTTGGATGCTTGCAAAGGGAATTAAATGTACTCAAATTTGCAGAGCGTTTAAAGCACTGCCTGGTCCAGGGGTCCTCAAACTATGGCTCACGGGCCACATGCGGCCCGCCGAGGATATTTATCCGGCCCGACAGGTGTTTTTGCCGCCTTGTTTTTTTACTTCAAAATAAGATATGTGCAGTGTGCATAGGAATTTATTCATAGTTTGTTTGTTTTTTAAACTATAGTCCGGCCCTCCAATGGTCTGAGGGACAGTGAACTGGCCCCCTGTTTAAAAAGTTTAAGGACCCCAATAGAAAGTCTTGCTCAAATAAAAAAAAATAATAAAATCAATGATTTGTGTATAGAAAATCCCAGGGAATCCGCTGAAAATTATTAGAAGTAATAAATGAGTTCAGCAAGGTTGGAAAAGACAAAATCAATATTTAAAAATCAATTGGGTTTCTAAGCATTTGCAACGAACAATCTGAAAAGGAAATGAAGAAAACAATTCCACTCATAATAGCTTCAAAAGAATAAGACATTGGGAATACATTTAACCAAAGAAATGCAAAACTTATGATTTGAAAACTAGAAAACAATGCTGGAAGACATTCAAGAAAATGTAAATAAGTGACAAATTTTAAAAAGCTCCCGTACCTATGGATTGGAAGACTTAACATTGTTAAAGAGGCAATAGTCCCCAAACTGACCTACAGACTCGATAGCATTCCTATCAGAATCCTGTTCTCTTCTCTGTAGAAATGGACAAGCTGATTCAGAAGTTCACATGAAATTGAAAGATGCCCAGAATAACCAAACAACCCCTTCTAAGAAAACAAAATAGGAAGATTCCCATTTGCTGATTTCAACACTTACTAAGAATCAATGGTGGTCCAGACACTAGTATGGGCACAAGGGTAGACAGATTGACCAGTGGAATAGAACCGAGAGTCGGTAAGTCAATGCTCACATCTCTGGTCAATTGATTTTCCACGTCAGTGGGGACTAAATAGTATTTTCAGCACATGGTGCTGAGACAACTGAATAGTTACCTGGTAAAACGTAAAGTTATACTCTTACCTTACATTAACTCGAAATGAGCCGAGATCGGAGTTTTCCAAGAATTCTTATTTATGACACCAAAAGCGTATGCAAGAAAAAAAAAATAAGTAAATCACACTTCATGAAGATAAAAAAACAAACTTTGTTCTTCAAAGCTTGTGATAGCACTGCGTAACCTGCACAGAGCTAATCCATGTTGGTACCTGAAAGGTGTACCAGATTTTCTCCCTAATTTAATAGCAGGAATTCAATCCCAGACCCATCATTCCTCCCTGCCGCAGAATGAAATCATGGAATGAGCAGGACATGGGATGGGCAGGTGTTAACTTTGGGCCCTGCCCAGGGGGAGAAAGAATGGAGGGAGGGGATGGCACCAGAGGCCACTTTGATAATTGCTATGCAGACCGACAGGGCATTTTAAATACAGGTGCCAGCATGTATGCCTCTTTGTTTTCTTGGCTTCTGTCTGAGCAGCATTGATGAGTTTGTGCAGACTCATGATCTGACTATCCTCCAGGGACGTGTGCCGGCAGACTTAGGTCTCCTGTGGTGTTGGGAAGTTGCTGCTAAGAAACTGGGAGAAGGAGCATTGCAGCAGGAGAAGGGGTCATGGACACTTCCCAGGAACAGTTTTTTAACCGAATTCCTATTTCCTATTTATCACATGATGCATTCAGGTGCAATAGTTGCATTTCTTAGGGACAGAAAAAGACTGAGCAGGGCTTCGCAGGGTGGAGAATGGGACCCGTAGCCCACCCTCTACTGTAGACACCTGACATGGGACTTGCTATGGGAATTTGGGAAATTTATGTACCTAAAATTGTGTTTATGTACCTAAAATTGTGTTTGTGTGTGTGTGTGTGTGTGTGTAATTCTCAAACAGGCGTTTAAAATAGTGGGAAAACACATCTAACATAAAATTTATCATTTTAACCATTTTTTCCAGCGAAAGATATTTTAAAAATTGTAACCATTTTTGAGTGTTCATTTCAGTGGTATTGAACACATTCACCATCACCACTATCCATCTGCAGAACTTTCTCATCTTCCCACACTGAAACCGTCTCCATTAAACACTAACTCCCCATGCTCCTCCCACAGCCCCTGGCACCCAAATAGATCTCCGTGTTTTCTTAAATGAAATTTCTAGAATGGGATTACACTCCCTGTTCTGCTTCTGATTTCTTTTGGGAAATCAGTGGGCTGGTGGAAAGGGTTCTCTAGCCACAGGAGAGTGAAGGAGGTGTTCCTTTGGAACAGAGAGCTGACTTGTATATGGATGTTGGTTCAAAAGCCTGGGGAACCCGCTCTGCTTATGTTTGATATCATTGTTCAGTGTAGACTATGATTTTCTTGTGATAAATATGTCCCATAAATGTTCATTGTAATAAAAATGATTCAAACACATATTGTCTCTGTCTCTCCCTTTCTTACTTATATATCTGATACATATATCTATACAGTAATAGATATGTTTTTCACATATACAATATATATCTATATATATATATTTTAAAAAATATTTTTATTGATTTCAGACAGGAAGGGAGAGGGAGAGAGAGATAAAATATCAATGATGAGAGAGAATCATTGACTGGCTGCCTCCTGCATGACCCCTACTGAGGATCAAGTCACAATCCAGGCATATGCCCTTGCCTAGAATCAAACCCGGGACCCTTCAGTCTGTAGGCTGACACTCTATCCACTGAGCTAAACCAGCTAGGGCAATATCAAGATACATGTGGTTAGCCAATTTAGTAGTGGAATTTAAAAAATACTCTAAAAAACAAGTATTAATAAGTTAAGGCATTAAAAAATATTTTTTTATTTTATTGATTTTTTACAGAGAGGAAGGGAGAAGGATAGAGAGTTAGAAACATGATGAGAGAGAAACATCGATTCAGCTGCTTCCTACACACCTCCTACTGAGGATGTGCCCTCAACCAAGGTACATGCCCTTGACCAGAATTGAACCTGGGACCTTTCAGTCTGCAGGCCAACACTCCATCCACTGAGCCAAACCATCTAGGGCAAGTTAAGGCATTTTTTAAATGACTTAAAATCGGATTTTAAATGACTTTTTGAAATAAATATGACATATAGTATGTTCCTTATTCTGAGTCTTAGTATTTACAGTAAGCTAGCTAATTATATAAGCAAAGTTATTTAAAATATTTTATTAGTAGAGGCCCAATGCATGAAAATTCATGCACTGGAGGGGGGGTCCTTCAGCCTGGCTTGCCCCCTCTCACAGTCTGGGAGCCCTCAGGGGTAGGAGGTGACCCGGCAATCAGGGGAGGTGCCCCATCACACCTCTGCTGTTGCCGCTGCCCACAGTGCAAGCCTCAGCCAACCCTGGTTACCTGAGCCTTGGGTGGCTCTGGGTGGCTGGGCAGCTGTGGCGTGAGCCTTGCCTGTGCCTTGGGCAGCCCTGGGTGGCTGGGGGGTAGGGGGCTGGGCACTGAAGTCTTGTGGCTGTGGGCACCACGATCTTTGAGGGCAGGGCAGTCAATTAGCATATTCCCTCCTTATTGGCTGTGTGTGCTGCCATCTTTAGTAGTGGAATACTACTAAATTAGCATATTCCCTCTTTATTAGATAGAATAATATTACAAATCATGGAGAGAAGGAGTGCTGATGACTAACACATGGGCATCTCCCAAGAATGCTTTTCCTGAATTTGATTAAAATTTAATATGGAGCATGAGATAGATATCTGATCAATTTTACAGAATAATATATATTTTTGATGCTAGTATTTGATATTTCAAGAATCATGCAGATTGCCTTAGTCAGTTTGGCTCAGTGGATAGAACATCAGCTGTGGACTGAAGGGTCCCGGGGTTGATTCCACCCAAGGGCTTATGTCTGGGTTGTGGGCTCAATCCCCTATAGGGAGCATGCAGGAGGCAGCCAATCAATGACTCCCTCTCATCATTGATGCTTCAATCTCTCCCTCTCCCTTCTTCTCTGAAATAAATAAAAATATGTTACAAAAAAAATCATGCAGATCAATATTTTGTGCTGATCTGGAGGATCTGATGACCAGGATCAGGTGTGCTGAAGGGAAGATTGTGAGCATATTTGTAGAAGTAGAAAAAGTATTAAAGAATTTGGAATTATTAGTAGGAGGTGTTTTCAGTTTTCAAGGGAGAAAAATGTTGTAATAGTTAAATATTAAAAATAGTGTATCACAGTAGTTGAGGTTAAGGGAATGTCTCTGGTTCTCACTTTTGGGTATCTTTCATTTCAGTATCTTGTTTTTGACCAATATGAAACCTCCAGCAGTGGCATTTTTCTTTGCATTTCCTCTTCTCAGTAGATTTAGAAAAAAAAAAAAAAAGATTAAGATGTTACAGATGAAAGAAAATACCTCCTGGGTGGCATATTATTGCCTAATTTTAGGGAATTGGGTGGGATAATCACTAGCCACATTTATCTGAAATGCTGCCCCTAGTGGTCAAAAGTAATCCACTGGGAAAGAACCAATTACACCTTTGTCAAAATTAAAAAAAATATATATTTTTAATGATTTTTTTACAGAGAGGAAGGGAGAGGGATAGAGAGTTAGAAACATCGATGAGAGAGAAACATCGATCAGCTGCCTCCTGCACACACCCTACTGGGGATGTGCCTGCAACCAAGGTACATGCCCTTGACCAGAATCGAACCTGGGACCTTTCAGTCTGCAGGCTGATGCTCTAACCATTGAGCCAAACCGGTTAGGGCACCTTTGTCAAAATTTGATATTTGAAACATGGAACAATTCTGTCCTTAGCTAATGCAAGAGGGGCCCCGTCCTGCGCCCGCACATGCACACTTGGCCTAGAGCACATGGACATGTCTGTCACTAGACAAAGGTGCTCAGCTCTGGCAGGTCCATAGCAACCCATAACCTTAAATGTTTATTCTCTTGACAAACGATGCTCAGGTCCCAAAGGAATATACTGGTAGTTAGTTCTTATTATTCACAGATTCTGTATTTGTACTTCACATACTCACTAAAACTTGTTATCCCCAAGTCATCACTCATGGCACTTTTATACTTGTTCATGGATAAAAATATTTGACTCACCTGTTCCCAGCCAGATAGAACAAAGTGCACTCTGGCCTGGCTGGTGTGGCTCAGTGGTTGAGCGTCCACTTATGAGCCAGAAGGTCATAGTTCGATTCCTGGTCAGGGCACATGCTCGGGTTGCAGGCTCAATCCCCAGTGTGGGGCATGCAGGAGGCAGCTGACCAATGATTTTCTCTCATTATTGATGTTTCTATCTCTCCGTCTCCCTACCTCTCTGAAATAAATAAAAAATATATTAAAACAAACAAACAAAACCCCAAAAAACAAAGTTACACTCTGCCTTCTTGCTCCAGCTCTCATACTATAAACTAGTATCCTTTGCATGATCTATTTAGTGCCACATTTTGTGCATTTTTGTGCTTTTGCTGGTGATTTGCTGTTTAAAGTGGCTCCCAAGTGTTGCCCTGGTGTGCCATCTAGTGTTTCTAGCATACAAAGGCTGTGAGATGTCTAATGAAATGACAATTGCTAGATAGGCTTCCTTAGAGAAGCACAAGTTACTTGCTATTGGCAGTGAGTTCATTGTTAATGAAGCAACAATATGTATCAAACAAGATGTCTTTAAAAAGAAACACATATAAAACGAGGTTTGGATTGGTTGACCGATGAATGCTGTGACCTGTATTTTCCTGAGAGTGACTGTCTGGTGTTCACTGTCCGTCTTCATAGAACAGAAAGACTAAATTAGGGGAGTCATCCGTACCTCGCCTTACCTCTGCCTGCGCCCTTGCAACAAAGGCAATTGTGTCTAAATGCCAGGAGGGTTTTGAGTTGAGTCTCTGTCTGTACAGGAGATGAACACAGTTTCCGAGCATGGAGTGTTTAAACAGCAGAAATGCTTGGGTAAGAGAAAAGACAGGGTAACTGACTTGTCACTTCTGCCTTCACATGCAGCATGCATACAATAAATTTGTGTGACAAAAGGTATCATTTCCCATTAGTGCCAAGTATTCATTTCCTTGCTTACTCCATGTGCCATTTGCATGTGGTGGTCAAAGAGAGTTTTGTAATTTCAAACGATATGAATTGCTGTGAAGCTTGCAGATATGTAGGTGTGTGAGACATAATGACTCCCCTGTTGGCAGCTAGAAGGACATTGAATTCTAGAATTTTATAAAGTAAAACTAGAGGCCCTCAGCCTGGCCTGCACCCTTTTAGAATCTGGGGTCGCCTTGGGGGATGTTGGACTGCCAGCTTCAGCCTGATGTGGGGACGGGGCCGAAACTGACAGTCTGACATCCCCTGAAGGATGAAGTAGTACACAAAACAGCAGGAAGCCAGGGAGGAGCCTGGGTCGGGCGCTGCACTCTTCCTGCTCATCCTGGCTCCCACTGCTCCTACTGCCACTGCCCACTAGTGTGCTGCTGTGGAGGTGGGAGAAGTTCGAGCCACTGCAGCTGTGAGTCGAGTGTTCTGGTGTCCGTCAGTCAGCTGAGTGGGCTCCTGCTGTGGGAGCACACTCACCACCAGAGGGCAGCCTCTGAATTGAGCATCTGCCCCCTGGTGGTCAGTGTACATCATAGCAACTGGTCAAATAGTCGTTCAGTTGTTCGGTTGCTTAGGCTTTTATATATATAGACTAGAGACCTGGTCACAAAAATTTGTGCATTCTGGGGGAGGGGGGGCGTCCCTCAGCCCGGCCTGTGCCCTCTCGAAGTCTGGGATCCCTCAGGGGATGTCCACCTGCTGGCATGCCTGGCCAGCCTGGGTGAGGGGCTGATGGCTGTTTGCAGGCTTACCAAGCCCCCCAGTGGGGACCCTCACCCCATGGGGGTGTGGTCAGCCTGGGTGAGGGGCTGATGTCTGTTTGCAGGCTGGCCAAGCCCCTTCAGGGTTCGGGTTCCTACTCGGATGCCTGGCTGGAAGCAGGTATCTGGGATTTATTTAATTTATATAACTGAAACTTTGTAGCCTTGAGTAGAACTCAGGGCCCACAGGGCCCTGGCTTCCTCCATTGCCCGGGGTAACTGCCACCATCTTAGTTGAGTTAATTTGCATATTTGTTCCTGATTGGCTGGCAGGGGCGGCTTGTGGGCGCTTGTGGATGTAATGGAGTGAGGGTCAATTTGCATATTACTCTTTTATTATATTAGATTATTCACTAAGATTTTTTTAAAATGCAAAAAAAAAAGAAAAACAATTCAGCATTGCCTAATCTTGTTTTTAGAATACTATATTCATTGATTGTATTTTTTAAATTTTATAGTTTTAAACGTAAATTTTTAAAGACCACATTTGAAATATAATTTTAATATTTTTCCTATATTTACATTGGAAGTGACATTTTGATTAAAATAATCAAGTTTGTGTACTCTTAATGTAATTACATTTTATTTTTAATCTTTTAGGTTATTGTAACAGAACAAATATAAAAAGCTTAGTTGTAAGAACATAATTAGTAGTTTTTTCTAAAATAAAGGAAAGAAAATAATTCTTATAGAAAAATATGTGAGAATTCATGAATTATGCTTGTATTTTGTTACTCATCCAAACATTGCAGATTCTTTAACCTGTACACAAACAGGGCACCTTTAATAGTTTGCAGACTTTCAGTTATATAAAAACCACAGCTTTCTAATATATTTTAAAATTTTGTTAGAAAGTATTTGATTTGAAGATGTCCTCCTTTATTTGATAGTATGTAAGTTAGGATTCATTTGTTTCATGTTTTTAAAAAATATGTATTTTTATTGATTTCAGAAAGGAAGGGAGAAGAAAAGAGAGATAGAAACATCCAGAGAGAATCAACAATTGGCTGCCTCCTTCATGCTCTCCACTGGGAATCGGAACCCTGGTATGTACCGACCAGGAATCAAAAGGTGACCTCCTGGTCCGTAGGACAATGTTCACTGAGTCATGCTGGACGGATAGGGATTCATTTTTAAGTGTCTGACACGCAGCGTGGGGCCAGCCAAGGTTGTGCTCTTACTCAGAAATCTACAAATATCAGGACAGAACGGACCGTGAGCCCAGGATCCAGATTTGCTGAGGCCTCACCCAGATCTGAAGTAGATTCAGAGGGACTTGCTCAAATGTCCTCAGTGCTGCACCTCTTCCTCTCTTCCTTTGGCAGCTCTTAACTTGTTCTTTAATAATACATTGAAATTGTTTAAAAGTTCCCATAAACTGAAGGACAGACGGGCTGTTCTGTGGCTGTGGTAGCATGTAGCTCTGGGGCAGCTTTAAATTCAGTCCATGGACCAGTGACAGCTGTGAGCACACTGTGGAACCTGCCAGTGTCAGCTCCCAAAGTCAGTCAGCCAGGTGTAGACACATTTGTACACACATGCTGAGTGCCAGCGACCACCAGACCTTGAACTCCACGGGGCCCATGTTTCTGGAGTAGACTAACACTTGACTCTATACTTCGACCTTCTTGAAGAATAACCCCATTCCCTGTGACAAGCAGTGCATTCGGCTCTGACTTTATTTCAGGTTTTGTGTGGGGGTCGGTCTCACCATGCTTTGGCACATGACCCTTTGGTAGGACTCTCCAAGGGGAAAGTCCCTCCCTTCCCCACTTAAGTAGCCAAAATCTACTACTTTGGCTTTAGGCCACAGAGCACAAGAACCTGGGATACTGTAGTTGCTTAGTGTGAAGTTCAGGGTAGAAGAAGGAAGGAACTTGGCTTCTGTGGGTGTGGTCATTGTGTATCCTGGCAGAGTAATGAACAGGGTGACCCAGGCTTCTCTCAGGGCAACTCTGTTCTAACAGGGAAGGACACTAAGCAGACCACTCTCACAAGGAGGCAGGCTGAGTCTCCTCCTTTCTTGCCCTGGAGGATGGTGACCAGGTTCTCTCCAAAAACAGGTGTTACATAAGCAAGAAAAAAACCAGTTGAGTGAAATGTTCATGAACTAGAGGAGAGCCATCAAATGCTGAGAGGAGGGAGCTGGATGCAGGACTGTTCTGCAGAATGGCTTCTTCCAGGGGAGAGACAAGGGACATTAGGGGACATGGCCTCCTGCTGACTATCCTGCTGCCCCCGTCCAAGAAAAAAGTGGTAGAGTTGTGATGGGGCCCAGGAAAAGGAGGAGGGCTGGTGTCTCAGCAGTCTTCAGAGAAACAGAACCAATTATAGATAGTTAGATAGATATCCATGTGAAATGGAGATGAATGGATGTATGAATGGACGTGTGGATGAATAGCGAGCTTGTTAGATTTATTATGAAGAACTGGCTCATGCTATTAGGAATCTGGGAAGTCCTACTATCTTCCGTTTATAAGTTGGAGACTTAGGAAAGCTGGTGGTGAAGTTCAAGGCTCAAGGGCCAGAGCATGAGGATGGATCACTGGGAGACAATCTCCTCAGCTTCCCTGATCTTCAAGGCAGGGACTGTACCCAGGTCTACACATCTACAATTTGCACTCCACACGCACCATTCTCTGAACAGGCAATCAATTAACACAAACCCCTCCATTTCCTACCTAAGCACGTAATACAGTCATCACCCGGGACCTGCATCCTGACATTCAGAGAAACAATGAAGTCACACACCAATGAATAATAAAGTCTTAGGATTAAAACCACTCATTCTTATTTCCAACTTTATTTAAAAAATAATGAGGATTATTGTTTTCATAATGACGGGGCAAAACTTAAAGTTCATTAAATGTCTCTCTGAGTCTTTGACTTATTTTTCAACCATATTCTCAAATAATTGAAAACAGTCTTGATTATAAAAAATGCATAGACACAGGCATATATCTTAAGCTAAACGCATGTGTTTATGATAGAAGAGAGCCCACCAGTTACAATGTCATGGCAATCAAGAACACCTATCACCAAGTGCCTGTGAGTAACCAGCAAGGAGAACAGGCGGAAGCCAGTTGTCTTATGATTTCTTCCAACTGGAATTCAGAAACACTACCACTTTTTTTAGCGGACGTCCCACTCTGATTTGTGAATCCCCTTAGCAGTCTGACAAACTGAGTGGACAGGAGACATCAATGAAAAATCTTGCCTCCAACAGCTTCTGTCTGTCCTTGAAGAGGTGCTGGCTGATGTTTAGTCCATTAAACAGAAAGTGTGTGGGGGGTTGTTAACATTATTTATTGATTCAAATGAGTACTTCCTGAGCTGTTACTCTGTGGAAGGTCTTAGAACCACAGTCATAATCAGTTGCCCTTTATACACCAAGGAAGCCTCTGAGTGGATGGAGGATAGGTGGTGTGAACAGACTGTCAAGAGGCATCCTCTTTTCAGATGACACCTATGGCTCCAGCTTGCATTCTGTGTTCATAGAATTTCATAATTTAGTTAAATATTAGGTAAGTCATCATTTTACAACTTACCCAGATAGCGGGCAATTTCATAGTCTCACTACCTATTAGATAACCCCATGAAATAGGAAATCAGAAGAATGGACGCACTGTAATTTCTACGAAGCTGCACGTGAATGCTTGGGAAGAGGCTCATTTTACAAATGAGTAGCTCAGAAACACGGTTGAATTGGATTTGTATGAACCTACTACAAACGTTTGATAAGTGTAAAAGGTCTAGGTGGATTCTGCAATCAGACATCTTTCAAGATATCAGTGGGAATTCCATAGCATGTCTTAAGGAAAAAACAGAAACTAGAATGGCTCCCAAGGGCCAAGCTCAAAGCAGACATTGATGCTCTGTGGAAGGACTAAGGAAGGACTTACATCTGTGTAGATTTGGCCAAAGTAAAATACTGTTGGGCCTGGCTGATGTGGCTCAGCGATTATTGACCCATGAACCAAGAGGTCACCAGTTAGATTCCCATCACAGAACTTAGAAGTCAGCCCTGTACTGCTTAGCACATACTATACTGCTGGCTGAGGAGCTGCCCCCACCTTGCAATCATGTCCTTTGTTTGTGTGTGTGTGTGTGTGTGTGTGTGTGTGTGTGTGTTTGAGCAAAAAGACCCCTAGAAAGTTAGAGAGAGAGAGAGACAGAGAGAGAGAGAGAGAGAGAGAGAGAGAGAGAGAGAGAGAGAGTTTGTGGCCCAGCCAGTGTGGTTTAGTTGTTGAGCATGAAATCAGGAAGGTCACAGTTTGATACTCAGTCAAGGCACAAGCCCATGTTGTAGGGTCGATACCCAGTAGGGGCATTCAGGAGGCAGTTGATTGATGATGTTTCTCTCTCATTAATATTTCTAACTCTCTAATCCCTCCCTCTTCTCTCTCTCAAAACATATTTAAAAAATACTGTTGATATATTTCTTTATTTATTAAAACTAGGGGCCTGGTGCACGAAATTCGTGCACGGGCGTGGGGATGCGGGGGGATGGTCCTTCAGCCCGACCTGCACCCTCTCTAATATGGAGTTCTTGGGGACTTGCACAATCCAGGATCTCTGGTTCTTAACCGCTAACCTGCCTGCCTGCCCTAACCACTCTGCCTGCCTGCCTGCCTGATCCCCCTAACTGCCCTCCCCTACGGGCCTGGTCACCCCTATTAACTTTCTTTTTTAATGTTATCCCCTTCACGCACAATTGTATTTGACTTCCTTATTGGCTTCTTCTCACACAATTTTTCTCCTTTATGTAACACTTTTCCTACTGACTCATCATTTATAAACTTTTCTTTCCTCCTTATTTCCTACTTCTGTTCCATCATCATTCTTCCTATTTTTCTACTACTCTCCTTCCCTTCCCACATTCCTTCTTTCCTTTATCTTTACCCCTGCCCACCCTCCCCTTTTCCTTCCTTTCCACCTTATTTTTTTTCTTCACTTCCTCCCTCTGACCTGCTTTGCTCCCTCCCCCATTCCTTCCTTCTTCC
>PVJC01025038.1:0-25037 GCA_004026665.1 Murina feae | reverse complement strand
GGGGAATCTACAGGGCGGAGCAACCAGTCATGGCCAATTCTCAGCCCTGCCCTAAGAGGCACTGGGTCTCAATCCACTCTGGAGTTCCTCCCAGTGCCAGACGGTGCCAGATGGTGCCAGACAGTCCAGCTCCTCCCTGTATGATTCTGAGTCCTCAGAAACTCGCCTGGAACTGGAGTTCAGAACTATCAGGAGCTTGTGCCTCCCTCCAGTACAAAATGCTGCCAGCCCTTTCCGTGAGCCCCTTTGCGCATGCCTCCATACCTCTGCACTTTATTTTCACACCTCCTTTGCATCATAGTCTCTTTCTAGTTATAGAATTTCCACTCAGCCAGCCTTCCTGTGGGTCTGGGTGGTGTCTGTTTTTTCTTTTAATTGTGGTTGGATTTGATTTGCTAGAATCTTGTTTCAGATTTTAGCATCTATGTTCATCAGAGATATTAGCCTATAGTTGTCTTTCTTTGTAATGTCTTTATCTGGTTTTGGGATTAGGATAATTATGGCTTCATAGAAAGAGCTTGAAAGTGTTCCTTTATCTTGAATTTTTGGAATAGTCTGAAGAGAATAGGTTTTGGTTCTTCTTTGAATGTTTGATAAAGCTCCCCATATGAAGCTGTCTGGACCAGGGCTTTTGTTTTCTGGAAGTTTTTTTTATTACTGCTTCAATTTTTTCCATTGTTATCAGCCTATTCATATTTTTTATTCTTCCTGATTGAGTTTTGGAAGGTTTAGGAATATGTCTATTTCTTCTAGGTTGACCAGTTTCTTGGAATAGAGTTGTTCATAGTATTTTTTTAAAAAATAATCCTTTGTATTTCTTTGGGGTCTGCTGTTATTTCTCCTCTTTCATTTCTGATTTTGTTTATATGGGTTCTCTCCCTTTGCTTTTTGGTGAGCCTGGCTAAAGGTTCATCAATCTTGTTTATACTTTCAAAGAACCAGCTCTTGGTTTCATTGATCTTTTGTATTGTTTTTTTTTCAGTCTCTATGTCATTTATTTCCACTCTAATCTTTATTATTTCCTTCCTTCTGCTCACTTGGGCTTTTTGTGCTGCTCTTTATAATCCTTTAAGTTATAGAGTTAGATCATTTCTTACAAGTTTTTCTTGTTTTTTGAGGTATACCACAATGCTATGAACTTCCCTCTTTCACTGCATCCCATACATTTTGGAATGTTGTGTTTTCATTGTCACTTGTATCCAGGATGTTTTTTTTTTTATTTCTTCTTTGATTGCTTTGATAACCAAATAATTTTTAAATAACATGCTATTTAGCCTCCAAGTATTTGATTTTTTGTTGTTTTTATTATAATTGATTTCTAGTATTATGCCATTGTGACCTGAGAAGATGCTTAATATGATTTCAATCCATTTGAATTTGAAGAGACTTTGCCTGTGACCCAATATGTGGTCTATCTTTGGAAATGTCCATGTGCACTTGAGAAGAAGGTATATTCTGTAGCTTTGGGGTGAAATGTTCTGAAGATGTTGACTAAATCCGTGTGATCTAATGAGTCATTTAGGATTGCTATTTCTTTGCTGTTTTGTTTTTTGTTTTCTGGTTTTGTGTATGTGTGTGTGTGTTTTTTGTCTAGAAGATTTATCGAGTGATGTAAATGGGATATTAAAGTCCCCTACTATGATTATATTGCTGTCAACCTCTCCCTTGATATCTTCCAGAAGTTTTTTGTGTTTTTTTTTTTTAATGTATTTGAGTGCTCCCGCATTAGGTGCATATATGTTTATCAGAGTTATATCATCTTTCTGTATTGATCCTTTTAGTATTATGAAGTGGCCTTTCTTATCTCTTATTATGGCCTTCACTATGAGGTCTATTTTGTCAGATATAAGTATTGCTACCACAGCTTTTTTTTTCATTTCCATTTGCCTAGAAATTTTTTTTCCATCCCTTCACTATCAACCTGTGCTTCTGGTCCTGGGCTTCCTGCTTGGGGTCTGAGGGGTTGAAGCCTCTTGCAGTAGAATGGTCCTGGACTCACTAGTCCTGGGGCCTGAGTTGGCCTTGAGTTTCATACATTTACTGCCTCTGCTCTGAGTGGTACCCACTTCTCCCATGGTGTGGTCACTCAGTTATCCATTTCTTTTGGTTATTGGGGGTGGGTGCACAGTTCCTGTGGTGTGTGACTTTCTGTGAAGGCCCAGAGCCCTCTGGTATGCAATTGACCATGTGGCCCAAGCTCCTAAGGTGGGATGATGCCCTAGGTCCCTCTGGCAATGCACTTGCAGAATGATCCTGTAAACTGTGGTTGAACACATCTGGTTGCACCAGCATCTCTGACCTGGGCTGAGGGTAGGGCATATACTGGGTGAAAGCTCTGTCTGTGCTGGGTGTGGGGTGCATACCAGCTGAAGGCTCTGTCTGTGCTGGTGGCAGAGCATCCACAAGCGCAAAGCTCTGTCTCTGCTGGGAGCATAGCACACACTAGGCTGTGGCTCTGTCTGTGCCAGGGGTGGGGTGCACACCGATCATAGGATCTTCCTGTGCCAGATGGGTGAAAGCTGTCTCTGTTAGGGGTAGGGTGCTCACCCATTGAGGGTTCTGTCTGGACAGAGATGTAGCACACACCTGCTGTGGTTCTGTATTAGGATAAGGGATGGAACGGGGAGTGGGGTACCTGTGGCTTGAACTCATAGCATGGAGACCTGAAGTGTTGGGTTCTGGGATGCTGGGTTTGGGCTCTGGCTAGGAGGCACAGAGTCTAGTGTGCTCTCACTAAAAATGTCTGAGACCCATGTCTCAGCACCACACTGCTCACTGCTGAAGCACAGTGGTAGTTACATGTGAGTTATGGTGGCAAGCAGTTCCCTGCACAGGTCCTGGGGTGCTGTCCCAGATCGGTCTGGATGTTGGTGTGGCAGCACTCCTGGCCTCTTTTTCTCCCTTCTACAAGATGGCCTGTGTTCCGTGCCAAAGCTGAGCAGGCCTGGAGGTGTCCTCATGGTAGCAAGGGCTCCCCATCTAGGAGAGCTCAATCTGTCAGTCCCTGGGACTCCTAAGATATCTATTTGTCTATTTGTCCCTGCTCATCCACACACACACCATACATATCCACACATGCACCTTTCACTTCTTAACTTTGTCACATTCTCTGCGATCATATTGGCTGCCATGTTGGATCTCCTGAATCGTTTGATTTTGTTTGTTTGTTTGTTTTTAAATATATTTTATTGATTTTTACAGAGAGGAAGGGAGAGGGATAGAGAGTTAGAAACATCAATGAAAGAGAAACGTAGATCAGCTGCTTCCTGCACAACTCTGACTGGGGATGTGCCTGCAATCAAGGTACATGCCCTTGATGGAAATCAAACCTGGGACCTTTCAGTCCACAGGCAGACTCTCTAGCCACTGAGCCAAACCAATTGGGGCCTGAATTGTTTTTTTTAATGTTGATTTGTATAAGTTCTTTATATATATAGATGCACAAAAATTTGTGCAAGAGTAGGCCTTCCTTCCCCCAGCTTCTGGAACCCATGCTGCTGGCACCAACTTTCCACTGGTACACAGGGCCCAGGCTTCCCTTCTCTGGCCACTGCCAGGCACCCAGATCCTAGCTAGCTCCCCCCTGTCCAACCGCAGGCACCCAGGACCCAGGCTGGCTTTCCCCGGGCCATCTGCAAGCACCCGGGATTCTGGCTGGCTTCCCTCCACCCTTGTATTTGTCAGGAAGGATGTCCAGAATGACATCCAGTCTAATTATCATATTACCCTTTTATTATTATAGACATACTAGAGGCCCGGTACACAAAAATTTGTGCACTTGGGGGAGTCCCTCAACCCAGCCTATGCCCTCTTGCAGTCTGAGACCCCTCAGGGGATGTCCACCTTCTGGCTTAGGCCCACTCCCCTGGGGATTGGACCTAAGCTGGCAATCAGACATCCTTAGTGCTGCTGAGGAGGCAGGAGACGCTCCCACCACCACCGCTGTACTGGCAGCCATCAGCCTGGCTTGGGGCTGAGCAGAGCTCCCCATGTGGGAGTGCACTGACCACTAGGGGGCAGCTCCTGTATTGAGCATCTGCCCCCTGGTGGTCAGTGTGTGTCATAGTGACCAGTCATTCCCAGTGGTTCTGCTTTTAGGGTCAGTTTGCATATTACCCTTTTATTATATAGGAAGATAGAGTCCTGGTGCTTGGGTGAGGGCTGGCTGGTTTGCCCTGAAGGGTGTCCTGGATCAGGATGGGGGTTCCCACTGGGGTGCTTGGCCAGCCTGGGTGAGAGACTGAGGGCTGTTTTCCGGCTGGCCAAGGCCGTGGACTGGAAGCAGGTATCTGTGATTCATTTATCTTCTATAATTGAAACTTTGTAGCCTTGGTCCAGCTAAAAGCCCAGCGGCAACCCAGGTTCCCAGGCCCTCCTTGAGCAGAGGCCTTGGCAGCTGGAAGCAGGTATCTGGGATTTATTTATCTTCTATAATTGAAACTTTGTAGCCTTGAGCAGAGTTCAGGGACAGCAGGGCAGGCGGGAAGCTTGGCTTCCTCCATTGCCGGGGGCAACCCAAGCCTCCTGCTAGCTCCAGCTCCATGGCCACCACCATCTTAGTTGGGTTAATTTGAATATCCGATCCTGATTGGCTGGTGGGTGTGACTTGTGGGTGTAGTGGTGGTATGGTCAACAATTTGCATGTTTCTTTTTTACTAGATTAGATACCTTTGGATATTAAGCCTCTATTAGATGTATCACTTGCAAATATCTTCTCCCATTCAGTAAGTTGCCAGTCCATTTTACTAATCATTTCATTTATTGTAGAAAAGCTTTTTATTTTGATTTAGTCTCATCTGTTTAATTTTTCTTTTGTTACCTTTCCCTGGGAAGGCATATCCAACTAAAATATTGCTAAAGCCAGTGTCAAAGAGTTTACTGCTTATGCTTTCTTCTGGGAGTTTTATGGTTTCAGGCCTTACATATCAACCTTTAATCCATTTTATTTTTGTATATGGTGTAAGAAAGTTGTCCAATTTCATTCTGTGTATGTATCATTCATTTTTTCCAACACCATTTATTGAAGAGACTCTCTTTACCCCATTTTATGTTCTTGCCTCCTTTGTTGTAGATTAATTGACCATGTAAATGTGGGATTATTTGGGGCTCCTTATTCTCTTCAATTGATTTATGTGTCTGTTTTAGTGCTGGTAACATACAGATTTGGTTACTATACTTTGTCATATAGTTTGAAACTAAGGTGCATGATAGCTCTAATCTTTTTCTTCTTTCTCAAAACTGCTTTGCTATTGAGGGTCTTTGTAGTTCCATATAAATTCTCCCTGGTCACCAGAGTCAGGTGATTGAGGGGTGTCCCCTGTGTGGATTTTAAGTGTCCTCCTGTTGTAATCAGGTTGAAATTGCTGCAGGCATACTGGTGGATAGCCAGCATCAGCCACAGACAGCATTGGCTGCAAATATGGTAATGGTTGGGGCTGGTCCCCCACCCACTGTCTGGAAGGCCCTGCCATGACTGCTGTGGATGTGCTGGTGTGAGTGGACTGGCCCTTTTAAGAGGGGTGCCAGTACCATCTGAAGTCATCCACTGGGTGAGGTGGCATGTGGACTGCTTTGTAGAGGCACTGATCAGGGCAAGCAGGTTGGTGAGATTAGCACTCAGAAACACCAGGTTGGGTGAATGAATAGTACTAGCAAGTTTGATGGGGAATGTTTGATGGAGAGTGTCACAAATGGTGTCTGCCCATGCTGGGCCAGCTAGATGGAAAGAGAGTTTTAAAAAGCAGCCACAAGCACTTCTGTGTCCAGAGTAAATTCCAACAGTTCCCTGCCCCTCCACCACTCAGCCTAAAAATAGTCCATGTATTTCCTTCCAATGTGACCCAGACACTTTTCAAATGGCCATCTCTATATTGGAACTGAGAGTGAGTTTGTGTGCAAATTGTTTAAGATCAAAGTCTTGGGTACTTACAGCCCTTCCGCTCTCCTGGATATAAGCCCAGCTGGGTCTAAAGCCAGATGACATGGGGGTTTCTCTTTCAGGTGCAGGTCCCCTGGCTGCTTCCCTCACTCCTCAGGGGAGCTCCCTGATTGGGATATCCCTCCCACTTGTGAGATGTGGTATCAGGGATGTGCATCCTGACTAGACTGTATCTCTGCCCCTCTTGCCCTTCTCAATGTGATTTTTTTTCTTTATACTTTCAGTTCTGGAAAATCTGTACAGTTATAGCTAGTCTTCAGGTCATTCTCAGTAATAGTTCTATATGTTGTAGTGTTGCTGTGTCCATGGGAGAATGCCATCTCAATCATTCTCCTCAGAAATCATTTTCTTAAATAAATCATTAATTCACATGGCAAAAAGTTTTGACAAAGAAAATTTATTTCCCTTATTCAGAGTTGCCTAAAGAAAAGGATAAGGCTTTAGACTAATATCTTACAAGTTAAGACCAGTTATCCTTAAGAGACTGCTTATCTCAATTAATAATTATAAAAATAATCTTGAAATAAAGTTCATGGTTGCTGTGTATATTTTCATGTGATAAAAATAAAGTAAATGAGTCCAGCAAGAGTTCTTATTCTGTGTCCAATTCTAATAAATAATGCCACAACCTGAGGGCAGCTCCAGTGAAGACAACCTTTCTATATAGTGTAAATAAATGCCAGTCCCAACATTGACGCCAGAAAATTTATCTCAGGAAGTTGTCCCCCAGAGACATCTTCTGTGTTTACATTGGGGCACTCAATGAGTTTTAAAATATATAGGAAGTATACAATGAGAAAACTTTTACTCTTAAACAGAAAAGAATAAAACAATCTAAGAATTAGATGTGGTGTTGCCAATCATGCAAAAGGCTCCTTCTGAGTTAGCGTGCAGCCTGTCAGCACCATGTACCCAGAGTGTATTGTCTCAAAAGTTAATCTGGCTGTTCTGTTCTAATGGAACAGGAAACCCCTCAATACTGTGTCCTATAGGATGTCTTGATAGCATCAGCAAGCAGAGCATTGAACCCACGCCTCCTGGTCACATACACATCCCATGTGAAAAAGTAATAAAGGCAGAAATTCTTCTGTGCTCTCATCAACAACAAAACAGCATATTCACAAGAAGAATAATGAAGATAACTTTCTTGGCCACTGAATGTATGCATGGCAGAGGGAGAGCAACCTGTTATCATTGCAGACAGGAGGAACCGAGTCACCAGGAACCTCTACAATTTGTAAAGCATGCTATGTTCACCATGCCCTCTCTCCCTATCTACTTCTTTACCAGTCTGCCCTCTAGTGCAAAGTAGACTCAGGAAAACTGACATTTTGAGACATAATTCTCTCTTTTTTTGCTTACCTAACAATGTCTGAAAAAGTAAAGAGACATCTTGGTCACTGCTACTATTCAGGGAAATACTTAAGATATAAAAGAAAAGAGAAGGTAATCAAAATCTCTATAAATTATCCCAAAATAACTATAATTTTTAATAATATGATATGTCTATTTTATTCCATTAAGAAAGAGATATACTTTAAGCCTGAACTGAAGTAGAAATAGGGGAATATCATGGAAGTAAGACCTAAAGTCTGACTCAATGTTGACAGTAATTTTCCTCACTTGTAAGTATTACTATATTTTAGTTCTGAACACGACTACCTTTTATACATATTAATGAATGCACCAAACCTATAGCTTAAAGTAAGATAATGAGCTATTATTTTGGCTGTAAAGTAACACAAAAATAAAAAACCCAAAAGAATATTTCAAACCCTGACTGGTTTGGCTCAGTGGATAGAGCGTCGGCCTGCAGACTAAAAGGTCCGGGGTTTGATTATCAGTCAAGGGCATGTACCTTGGTTGTGGGCACATCCCCAGTGGGGAGTGTGCAGGAGGCAGCTGATCGATATTTCTCTCTCATTGATGTTTCTAACTCTCTATCTCTCTCCCTTCCTTTCTGTAAAATATCAATAAAAATATTTTTTAAAAAGGAATATTTTAATTGTACTTGTATTAATTTCCTAGGGCTCCCTACAAATTATTTCAGATTGAGTAGCTTAAACAACATATGTGTATTATATCACAGTTCTGGAGGCTAGAAGTCTGAAATCAAGGTGTTGTAGGGTCATGCACTCTATGAAGGCTCTAAGGGAAGAATATTTTCTTGTCTCCTGTAGTTTCTGGTGTTTGCCAGCAATCTTTGATGTTTCTTAGCTTTTACATTCATTACTCCAATCTTTGCTTCTGTTTCATATGTGTGTCTGTGTCCAAATTTCCTTCTTATTAGAACAATATAAATAAATGAAGTATGACCTCATCTTAACTTGATTACATCAGCAAAGGCCCTATTTCCAAATATGTTCACATTTACAGATTCTAAGTGTTAGTATTTCAACATATCATTTTGGGAGACACAATTCAACCTATAATAGTATTCACTTAAATCACTGACTTGCTCAAAAACTATAGTCAGCAGTCCTGATGTATCTTTTGGATGCTTATGGATGATAGAAATGGGGAAGGAGGCACATGGCGCACAGAAAGCAACCATGTCATAGTGTGTATTTGTGTGTCAGGACCATGGACAGTAGCTCTAGTTTCTTCCACTATTTCCCCAACACGCCCCAATATTAGTTATGCTTATGCCTACAGAAAGAAATGCCTTGAACTAAACAAGACTAGTCAAAGGGCTATTAGATTGTTTCCCTACTATTTCTGAACTTGTCAATCAATTTATTGTAGTCAATATAACTTTGCCTGGTAAGGTGCAAAGTTTATACTCATAGTAGAGAACAGCTTGCTGGTTTATAAAGGTTGCTATTATCTTTATTTTATGGTTCTGTATTCATTGTAAAGTCATAAAACATTAATACTCAGCTTTTCAATGATGATTTTGTGAAAGAAAATTGTTTTTAGAACTTGTTTGTTCCAGAAAATCAGTAAAATTATAAAATATGTATGCTGTTAAATGATCAAAATTTGTGTTGTTTTTCTAACATTATGTACATTAAATCAATGTGTAAAGAGATGCAAATGGATTAGAATCTATATTTTATAAAGTTGGAATGGGAGAATGAAAATGAGAAATGTTAAAGGAAGTGAGTACAGTGACCATATCAAAGGGGGTTTAGTATGGAGAAGGCCCTATATGCTCTTCTGAGGAGCTTGGACTTTTATTGAAGGAAATAAGGATCTATTTAGTAGCTTTATACAGAGAAGTGATATGGTTAAATTTGCATTTTATTTAATCTATTGATTGTATAAAGAATGATCTAGAAATTGGTAAGACTAGAGGCAGACGGAGACGTTTAACCAGGATAATATAATGCAAATAGAATATTAGAATGGATTTGAAAGATACATATGAGATGGAATCAGCTGGTCCTTGTTACAGGAAGTTAGTTTTGGCTTAAATGACTTAGAAGAGGACTTGGTTTGGGGGTGGTGAATGTGAAATTTTCATTGCCTTTGGGAGTTCAAAATCTGTATGCCTTTAGGCTCTGCTTCAGAAGAATTACCCTATTTTCTAATTCCCTGGTATCAATACTTCAAACTGGTCTGTCACTCTTAGATTATATAAAGGTTATCTTCACATGTCTAACCTTGTATCGCTTAGAGCCTGAGAAAGTATGTTCGTGCTTGTTAGACATTTATGATGCCATCTCTAATTCTTAACTGCTTTAGATAAAGGGACTGGATAATTCATTTTGACACCTGGTGGATTTTTATTGTCTTCAAGCAAAGAGAAACTCTTAGGTGTGCTTCCATCTAGAACAAGGACCTTCTTCTTAGGACATTAGACAAAGAGAAAGGCTGAAGGCATTGGCAGCATTTTAAGGCATATTTCTTGACACAATGTACATGTGTGTCATGACTTATCAGGTTATATGGTTTCTTCTGAATGTCAGAGATTAACATGCCTCTAATCTTACCAACCAGATGACCCAGGACCTACTGAGAGATAAAAGGATGTTTACACCAGGATTTTGTGCTTCTTAATATACGTACTTACATATGCCTTTAAATAAATGTTTTATCTTCCCTCTTGTCACTTGGTTATTGATTATTACCACTATCAGAGTAACTAACTAATGCTGTATCTTTCTACAGTCACTGTTTCTATCTTATGTTTCAAAGCTGCTATGAATAATGTAATAAGCTGAATTGCATTATCCAAATTTGTATGTTGAATTGCTAAACCCCAGCACCTCAGAATGCAACTATATTTGGAAATAAGGTCTTTAAAGAGGTGATTAAATTAAATGAGGTCTTAAGGGCCTTATTCCAATATAACTTCTGTTCTTAGAAAAAGAGGAAATTTAGACACATACATGCACACAGAGTGTGGAAAGACCATGCGCAGACAAAGGAAGAAGTTGTCCATCCATAAGCTAAGGACAAAAGCCCCTGAGTAAAACCAACCCTGCCAACACCTTGATCTTAAACTTTCCAGACTCCAGAACTGAGAAAATAAATTTCTTTTGTTTAATCCATCTTCTGTTTAATCAGTCCGTGGTACTTGTTATGACAGCCCTAGCCAACTAATACAAACAAGAAATGAAAATATCTAGTTTTAGAATTGTACATGAACTGTGAATAAATACATCTTGAAGTGGGGCTTGCCACTGAGTCAAGTTCCTAGGCTTTAGTAGGCAAACAGTACCTGTGTTAGCCTGCAGCAACACCTTTGGTTTATTGTGTGACTCTGGGTTACATTCTAAATGGAAGAAATTACAGGATGGGATGAGTTTCAGATAAGATAGGTCATGATTCCAAAAATAGGAATTATAAAATGAACACCAAGTGATCCTTTTAAGACAGAAGTGGTTTTTACTTAATTAGTATTCTGTTCTGATATGCCTTCTTAGTGCATTTAAAATTTTATTTAATTTTCCAACATTAATCTACCTATATACCAGCTATAAATTCCTAGCATATGTATATATGTCATTTTTATTTCCTTTTCCCCAGTTTCACAGGTAGTTACAGGCATCAAGTCTTACTATTTCTAGTGCCTGAGGTTCCAAATTAATGTTGAAATGGAATCTCTGGAGGTTCAAAAATGCTGACCAAAGTTCATTTGCAAATGAGTGCTCTCCCTTTATTCTCCAGGACTGCTTCAGTATTAGGTGGAAATCAGAACCGCTCTGCAGCAAGGGAAGAACAAATGCAGAAGTGTATTTCTGCAGTAGTAACATAGACCATTAAATAGACCTAACAGTCAGGAAAGCCATATGGATTTCAAAAATAGCACCCATCTGTCTGAGAGCTGGTAAATAATGAATTGTAGGCCTTGGAACATAGCCTTGGAAGCAAAATCTGGAAAAGCTATAGAGGAGCTCCTCAGAGAATTGCAAAAACATGTACCTTTTGCATTCCAAGAATAATAACCGGGCACAGAGAAACACTCAGTGCCAAGTTTCACATTTAAATCAAGCAGCGCACACAGGGTTGAGAGGTGAACTTTGGCCCTTCCCTAGTTGAGTGCTGGTAAAACATAATTCCTAGGTTCAAAGGTCAGCACTTACAAAGGTGTCTTGGCAAGATACCTCAGGCACAGAAACATGTACTCAAGATACATAAATTAAGCATAAATGAATTAAAAAAACCTAAAGTTTAAATTACATATAGAGATATCGATGTACATACATACACATTTATGGAACTTAATAATCAAAAGGAAAACATATCTAGGTCAAAGGTATTATTTGGGTGACCTAGATAGCCCTGTGATGTTTTATCAGAAATGAAATGGCATCATATTTCTATTCCTGGCAATTAAAAAAAGAACAAAACACTACATTTTATATCTGTTTTGAAAGAACATGTGATAAAAAAATGGTGTTCAAGATATGATTCCAAGTCATTTGCAAATCCAAACTTCCTTCAATTTTGTTATCTCTCACCTTCACATACAGAAATAGGAAGCACCATATCTATTTTATGAGGTGGAAAGGTTGCTGAAGATAAAATATCAGAATTTTCATTTTATGCCTAATGATTCAAAGCTCTTTGGTGTGGCAAACATCCCAGTAAAATTTATTTGGCAATTTACCATGCTATAAAAAAAGTAAAATAAAGTATAATTTTCTGATGAAATTACATGTAAACTGTACAGGACACATTTAAAGGCAAATTCATAAAAAACATTTCTCATCTCCTATGGAGTAATAAAGCATATGAGAAGTTACAGCAAAGCAAAATATAATGAAACTAGTGGCCTGGTGCACAAAATTCATGCATGGGGGTGAGTTTCCTCAGCCAAGCCTGCACCCTCTCCAATCGGGGACCCCTTGGTCAGGATTGGGCCTAAACCGGCAGTTTGACATCCCTCTTGCAATCTGGGACTGCTGGCTCCTAACCACTCACCTGTCTGCCTTTCTGATTGCACCTAACTGCCTCTGCCTGCCTGTCTGCTTGATTGCCCCTAACTCCTCTGCCTGCCTACCTGATTGCCCTAACTTCCTCTGCCTGCCTGCCTCATTGCCCTCAATTGCTCTCCTCTGCCAGCTTGATTCTGCCCCCAACTGCCTCTGCCCATCAGATCACCCCTAACTGCTCTCCCCTGCCAGCCTGATCACTGCCTCTGCCCATCAGATCACCCCTAACTGCTCTCCCCTGCCAGCCTGATCCCTGTAGTCCTCTTCCTCTTTCCTGGCTCAGGGCCAGTGGGGGCCATTCCACCCTCTGCTGGCCCTCCCTTCCATCCAGGCCTCTCTACACCCAGTGTGTTTTATTTCCTCATTCTGAGAGAGGCTCGAGAGCAAGCTGGGAGGGAGGGAAAGAAAGGGAGAAAAAGCCATGAGCTGGTGAATGCTGTGTGTGTCAGTGTGTCTGTGTGGTTGTGAGTGAGTGTTAGTGCCGGTCTCAACCCCCCATTCCCGTCTCTGCTGCCACATGTTCCCACTGACCAGAACCTGCTGTGCATGCAGCTTAGGCATCAGGTCAAGTCTCTGGTCTTTGTGGATGTGATGGACCCAGGGTTTTTATATATTAGAATGCATTTCTTGCTTTTGAAAACTTCACAGCCAGGTAGTAAAATTCCTATAGGAGCACATATAATAGAAAAGGAATTATGATCAGGTTAGAAATAAAAATGTAAATAGCATTCAGTTATTGTAATCTGAATATCTAAACTCTTCTGTTCCTGGCAGTTTATCCCATTAGGGATTTGTATGGTTTAATTAAAAACCTGAAAAACTCCAATTATTTTACTTATCAGCACAGAGAAATATACACCATGCTTATTTTGTTCACTATAATATCTTAAGCATCTGACAAATTTGATAATGCATGAGAGGTTCACAAAAAATATCATTAAAATGGATAGAAATAGATTTTGGGATATAAATTATAGAATTAAGTAATTGATATAATTGGATTGAGAATGTAGATTGAGAAAATAGAACAACTCATAAGATGCTTTCTCTATTGGGAGTTAATCCCCCATAGGTGTCTCACATTTTTGTATGTAGTTGCCTTCGTTCTGGACTATCTCTTCATGAACATTTGTGCAGCATACAAAAGAGAAATAGTGTCTCCTTCCACAGCAAAGGGCGTTCACATCTTCTGCCACTATAAAAGATTTGATTTCCTTAAACTTAAGGCTGGCCTGTGATGTGACCCACTGCATGTGGAGGTATCACCCAGCCCCCTACTTAGTGCACTATGGAAATTGGTGCTTGAGGAATGTGCACAAACATGATAATATTCTGCATACTCCTATTGCTGTGAGTAGCAAACTAACCTTTATCTGACTCAAGAGTATTATCCTTTGGCTAACATTCATGAAATGAAAGCAGGCTACCTAGTTAATTGGCAAACTCTTCAAATTTTTTTATGGTTTTATACAGCAAAACAATATTGATTTGAAGTTTCCAATTCAAATAATACAGAGAATACTATTTCTTTCTAGGAAGCAATGTAGCTTCCACTATGACAAGAGAAAACTGAATAAGCTGTAGTATTATAACTTTTCTTGTCCAAGGAAACTAAAAAGCCTGAAATCGAAAGAGAAACAGGGGCCTCCAAGGAGATAAAATATGGACACTGGTGAGATGATAGTGGCTGAAATTTTTTCCCAAATGCAAAAAGATACAAATCACAATTTTAAGAATCTCAGAGAACCCCAAGCAGAATAATCGCCAAACACCATAGCATACACACATACCTAAACACATCAGAGCAAACTTCTGAAAACCAATGATAAACAGCAAATCTGAGGGAAATTAGAGGGGAAAAAACACATTACAGAGGAATAAAGATCAGAATTACCACAGACTTCCTACTAGGAACTATGCAAGCAAGAGAACAGTGGAGAGACATCTTTAAAAGCTTGAAAAAAATTTCAATCTAGAGTTCTTTTCCTAGTGAAAAATATCTTTCAAAAATAAAAACTTTTTCATTCAAACAAAACACAGAGAATTAATTTTCAACAAACATGGATGTTAAAGAACATTTTTAAAGCAGCATGATAACAGATAGAAATTTTGGATCTAAATAAAGAAAATAAGGTTTTCAGGAATGTTTAAAACAAAGATTAATATCAAAGGCATTTTTTCTTTTTTTTCACCACTCTAAAGTAAGTTACTCTCTAAATGAAAAGTAGGAATCTATTGTTGTTTTTACAACATAGACTATTTACTGATGCTTGCCCATCCCAAGGTGGCCATGGGGAGAGACTGTCCATCTCTGTATGCTGATCACCTGGCTGATACAGAAACATAGGAGAAAATTTATACATAATTGTTAAAAAAATATTAGACAAATTTGTAGTCTGTATTTCTCCCTCCATTCACCTCCATATTCTCTAAATGTGGATTCCCCCGAAACAAACAATAGCATCATGCAATTCAACAAACAAAATACTCACCACACCATATTTTTGCATAGCTATCTATTATATACCTCATACTACACAATTTCACACACTTGATTCAATGGACATTACAAAATCTCAGGAATTCAGTCTTGTGCTTGAATGTAAATCTAACTAGAGAGAACAAACAATACAGTGGAACATTCACTAATGCATAAATTGGATGCATGGAAACATATTTACTGAAAGCAAGTATTAGTAAATCCACTTAAACTTTTGAGTAATAAAAAAGAGTGGGGAGAGGAGAGTACATTTTGGGGCACTGAAATTCTTTAGGCACCACAGACAAGCTATAAAAGAGATGACAAGAATGCAAAGATTGATTCATGGACACCCATAACAGATGCAACTGTGTGATAGGTAGCTCTTCACAGTAATCTTCTGAAACTGCAAAATCCTATCTAATAAAGGAGTAATATGCAAATTAACCATCACTCTGAGACAAAGATGGTGGCGCCCATACCGGTGGGGCAGGATGCTGGCCACGTCACACTGGCAACGTGAGCCCAGCAGGCATTACCTTGGAAACCTGTCAACAGGTATCACTGCCCTGGAGCAGGCAAGCACAGCCCTGGGGCAGCCCCCAGTGGGGCCTTCTCCTGGCAAGGCAGCAATGGGGAGCAGGAGAGCCAATGCAGGCATCCCATGGGCAGCCCCCAGCAGGGCCTTCTCCCAGCTGGCCAGGGTGGCTATTGAGAGCAGGAGAGCGAAAACACAGGAGGCCTGAGGGCAGCCCTCAGAGGGGCTTGCTACCCACCACCAGTGATAGGGAGTGAATGTGTGGGTGGCCCTTGGGCAGCCCCCAGTGGGGCTGTGATCCAGAGCAGGAGAGCAAACGCACAGGCCGCCTGAGAGGCAGCCCCAAGAGGGGCTTGCTCCCCACTGCCAGCGATCGAGAGCAGGAGAGCAAATGCATGGCAGCTCCCAGTGGGGCTTGCTCTCTGCTGTCAGTGATCAATCGGGAGCAGGAGAGTGAACACGCGGGTGGCCCACGGGAAGCTTCTTCGCGGGTGGCCCACGGGAGGCCCCCAGCGGAGCCTCTTCCTCCTGGCCAGGTTGATCCATGAGCAGACAAGCATGGCTGTCAGGCTGCACCCAACCCTGGCCACAGCTCAAGGGAGACAACAACATGCAGGCAAGGCCAGGAGCCTGAGAGGTCAACACAGAGGGGTGACTGCTCCAAGCCTGCATGGTGTGGCTGGGGGTAGGCCCCCAGCAGACAGACAGACAGACACACACACACATGGCACCTGCCAGACTGTGCCATTAGTAGGACATCCTCTGAGGGGTCCCAGACTATGAGAGGGGGCAGGCTGGGCTGAGGGACCCCCATCCTCCCCTGTGCACAAATTTCATGCACCATGCCCCTAGTCTAATCCAATAAAAAATAAATATGCAAATTGACCCTCACCCCATTACACCTAAGCCATTCCTACCAGCCAAGCCACGCCCACCAGCCAATCAGAGCGGTTGTATGCAAATTAACCCAGCCAAGATGGCGGCCGGCAGCCATGGAGCTGGAATAAGCAGGAGACTTGCCCTGCTATGGAGGAAGCTAAGGTTCCTGTCTGCCTAGGCCAGCTGTGGCCTCTGCCCAAGCAACAAAGTTTCAATTATAGAAGATAAACAAACCTCAGATATCTGCTTCCAGCCTTGGGCTCAAGGAACCACTGGGAGCCTGGGTTGTTAGGGGTAACCTGACCTGGGCTCCAGTTAAAGCAACAAAGTTTCAACTTTAGATGTTAAATAAATTTCAGATACCAGTTTCCAGCCAGCCTTGATGCAAACAGCCATCAGCCACTCACCCAGGCTGGCCAGGTACCCCAGTAGGACCCCACTGCCTGAAGGGGCTATGGCCAGCCTGAAGACCCCTCATCCTGCAAACAGCCTTTAGCCCCTCATTCAGGATGGCCAAGCATCCCAGCAGGGACCTCCTCCCCGAAGGGGATGTGGCCAGCCTGAAAACGGCCCTCAGACCCTCACCCAGGCTGGCCAGGCAGCCCAGAGGGGGACACCCACCTTTAAGGGGCTGTGGCCATCCCCCAAACAGCCATCAGCCACTCACCCAGGCTGGCCAGGCGCCCCAGCGGGAACCCCACCCTGATCCAGGACACCCTTCAGGGCAAACCAGCCAGCCCCCACCCATGCACCAGGCCTCTATCCTATATAATAAAAGGATAATATGCAAATTAACCCTAACAGCAGAACCACTGAGAATGACTGGTCACTATGACACTCACTGACCACCAGGGGGCAGCTCTCAATGTGCTCTCACAGGGGGAGCTCTGCTCGGTCACAAGCCAGGCTGCCAGCTGCCAGCATAGCAGTGGTGGCGAGAGCCTCTCCTGCCTCCTCAGCAGAGCTAAGGATGACTGAAGCTTAGGCCTGTCCCTGCTGGCAAGTGGTCATTCTCTGAGGGCCCCCAGGCTGCCAAAGGAATGTCTGGCTGCCAGCTTAGGCCCGATTGCGCAGGGAGTGGGCCTAAGCCAGCAGGTGGACATCTCCTGAGGGGTCCCAGATTGCTAGAGGCACAGGTCGTGCTGAGGGACATCCCCAAGTGCACAAATTTTTGTGCACCAGGCCTCTATTACATATATATTCCCAGAGGTTCTTGTTTAAATTCAGATTGTTATTCAATGGGTAGAGACTGAAATTCTGCATATTTACCAAACTCTAAGGTAATACAAATGATACTGGTCTAGGGGCCATGAAAATAGCCTAAGTAAAGTAACTGCTTAACTCTCAATCTAAGTGTAATTGTCATGTTTTATTATACACAGAATCGACTTCAACAAGCTGGTGTTCATTTTCTTATGTGCTATTACTTTACAGTCATAAACTTGAGGAGTCAGGAAGGTGTGTATGGAAAGGGCAGATTTCATAGACTTAGCTCAAATGAGGTAAAAATGTTTTTTCTAAGTAAGCTTATCTGGTAGGATAAAAGTTGGCTGCAGTCCCTCCATAATCAGAGGCATCACCTTTGTAAAAGTGTCCTGTGGTCAGGACTTACTGTAATCACATTTCACGCCTAATACTATAGGCATTTTTAAAAATTAGTGAAATGTAGACAGCCTCTGTAGTGAGATTTTCAAAAGTTCTTGGCTTCAGCCAAACTACAGTATGTTCTGTTATGGTTAGATGCCCTGTTGAATTAAAATAGAATTTTACAAGGGACAAAAACATGTAAACATCACACCTAACTGCCTCTGCCTGCCTGCCTGCCTGATGGCCTCTAACCCCTCTGCTTGCCTTCCTGATTGCCCCTAACTGCCTCTAAGACTGAGGCAGAAACATGAAGCAGAGAAAGAGCTGAAACCCATAAAAAAAGAAAAAAAAATATTAAGTAGAAATTGGTGGGTGATGGCAGAATTGCTGAGCCGAGTGGCAGTAGTGGTCAAGAAAAAAGTGAGGGGAAGTAATCATAACTATGTAATACAGGGATATTAATAATATTTATCCTACTGGGTTGCTCTGAGAATCAAAACTGATGAAATTTTTGAAACACATTGAACATTTTAAAAAACTAGATAGATGTTTATAGTTATTATAAGAGCATTATCATTTCCAATGATATTCTTCTGCATTCTTCAAAACGGAGCAGCAAGGCTTAAAGCTTGACCATGAGACTTGCAATTAGAGGACCTGAATTGACATTGCTCTGTTACTTAGCCTTTTGGAGACCAGCTTCATTCATATGCAAAATGAAAATATAGTATCAATAATGTAAAATATACATTTTATACCATTTCTGTGTAAAATCCTTGCAACAATCCTAAGAGGAAAGGGTAGCCACATCGAAATGTATTTGTCTGCAAGAAAGAGAATTCCCGACTAACAGAGAAACTTAAATAAATTGGAGGTATATGGTCCTTCTCTTACTTAACTGGAAATCAGGAGGTCAGCCATTGCTGGAGTCAACTCAGATACTCAGGAATCTCTTGCTGGGTTCAGGTTCTTTCTATCTTTCATTCAGCTATTCCTAGTACATTGAATATTATGTTCTGCTTAATTGAATATTATGTTAACTGATAGTCACAACATCATTTTCACACATTAGATATTGCATTTGTATTCAAGGAACAGAGAGAGAGAAAACAGGGGTGAGAAGTGGCACCAGCTCTCTCTGTGCCATTTTATTAGAAAGTAAATGTTTTCTAGAATTTTCCACCTCTTCTCAACAGACATTATTTACATATCATTGGAAACTTATATCTTAACTTACATCTACTTGCTACATGATACAGCCACCTCTAGCTGCAGGGATGGCAGTAAACTTCATATTTTGCTTTGAAAGACTATAGTGGAGGTAAGCAAGGGAAAAAGAGAATGTGAGTGAGTGTTAGTCCTGTCTGCTGCAGAAGGGCAGGATTTGTGGCATTTTACTCTGAGTGAAGGTTCAATGTTATTAAATGAATTGGGATCACAATAAGTTAAAAAGTCTCATGGCCTACTTTAAACATGGTTTTAATTTTATCTTATAATTTATGAGAGCACCTTGCAACATATCTCCTATTATATGATGATTTTATAGTATACTTAAATTTTACAAGAAAATAGATAGAAATATTCTAAACTTAGTAAAAGTTATTTTTAGGACTTTGATGTGGTACAATATTCCTCCAGCACATATTTGATTAAGAAAACACTAAGTAGCCCTAGCCTGATTGGCTCAGTGGATAGAGCATCGGCCTGTGGACTCAAGGGTCCCAGGTTCGATTCTGGTCAAGGAAATCCTTCCAGAAGAATGTCTGGAAGGTTGTTTGGCTGTCCAGTCTAATTAGTATATTACACTTTTATTATTATAGATTTTCTCCATCACTTTCTCTCCTGTCTCCTTCAGAAACTACCACAATGCATGTATTGGTTCATTTCCTTTACTGAATTTGTTATTTCAATTACTGTACTTCCCAGTTCTAGAAAGTTTTAGATTTAATTTTAGGTTTCTATATTTTTATGGATATTTCCATTTTTTATATATAATTTTCTTTTATTTTTTCACTTAGTTATTTAATTCTCTGCACATCTGTAATATAGTATTTTAATGTCTTTGTCTAGAAAGAAGTAAAACTGTCACTATTTACAGATGACATAACATAACATATAGAAAACTCTAAAGAATTCACCAAAAAGTTAATATAATTAATAAAAGAATTCAGTAAAATAGAATACAAAATATTTAGAAGAAATTGGTTGCATTTTTATACATAATAAACTATCATAAGAAGAAATTTTTAAAAATCCCATTTACAACTATATAAAATACCTAGGAATACATTTAACCAAGGAGGTGAAAGACCTGTGATCTGAAAATTGAAAACACTGAATCAAGAAATAGAAGAGGACACAAATAAATGAGAGGATATGTTGAGCTCATGGATTGGAAGGATTAATATTATTAAAGTTATTGTGTTACCCAAAGCAATTTATTTATTCTATTCAATTCCTATCAAAATACTAATGCTATTCTTCTCAGAACTAGATCAAATAACCCTTATTAAAACAATTATAACATTTTAAAAATTATTATTTCCTCACCCACAAATACATTTTTCATTGATTTTAAAGGGAGAGAGAGAAAAAAAATCAATGTGAGAAAGAAACATCAATTGGTTGCCTCCTGTACACTCCCAAACCAGGAATCAAACCTCAACTTGGGGGGGGGGGCTGACTGGGGATCAAGCCCACCACCTTGCAGCATACAGGACAATGGTCCAAACAATTGGGCAACATTGGCCAGGGCCAATAACCCTAAATTTATTTGAAAACACACACTATCCTGAATAGCAATCTTAAGAAAGCAGAACAAAGTGTAAGGTATCATACTCTCTGATCTCAGACTATGCTACAAAGCTATAATAATTAAAACTGCCACAAAAATAGACACACAAATAAATGGAACATAATGGAGAGACCAGAAGTAAACCTTTGTTTATATTCTGAATTAATCTATGACAAAGGAGGTAAAAATATACATGGACGGTGTATTCAACAAGTGGTATCGAAAAAACTGGAGAGATACATGCAAAAAACCTGAAACTGGACAATTCTCTTATACCAAAAATAAACTTAAAATGATTAACAACTTAAATGTGAGGCATGGAACCATAAGACTTCTAGAAGAAAACATAGGAAGTAAATTATTTGACACCATTCTGAATAATATATTCTTGATATGTCTAGAGCAAGGGTAACAAAGGCAATATTAAACAAATAGGACAGCGTCAAACTAAAAACCTTTGGCCAGCAAAGAAAAACCTTCAACAAAAGAAAAAGACAACATACTGAATGGGAGAATATATTTGCAAATAACATATCTTATAAGGTATTGATACCCAAAATATATAAGACACTCAGACAACTCAATGACAAAAAAATAAATAATCCAGTTGAAAAAATGGACAAAGGACATGAAAAGACATTTCTTCATAGAAAACATAGAGATGTTTCTTTTAGTGATTAGTGATGTATCTTTCTATACATCACTAATAATCAGGGAAATCAAAACCACAATGAGATTCCACCTCACTAGTTATAATGGCTATTATCGAACAGTAAACAAATAGCATGTATTGGCGAGGATGTGGAGAAAAGGGAATGATTGTGCCCTATTGGTTGGACTGCAAACTAGGAAGATTCTTTAAAAAAAAAAAATCTAAAGATAGATACACAACGTGACCCAGCAATTCCATTTCTGAGTATTCATCCAAAGAAAATTAAAACACTAATTTAAAAATATATATGCGTCCCTATGTTTATTGCAGCATTAGTCACAATGATCATGATATGGAAGTAATCTAAGTGCCCATGAGTAGATGAATGGTTAAAGAATATATATATGACAGCATCAAACAAAAAAAACCTTTGGCCAGGAAAGGAAAACATTCAACAAAACAAAAAGACAACCTACTGAATGGGAGAATATTACACCTCAATAAAAAAAGAATGGAATCTTGCTATTTACAACAACATTGATGAATACAGAGGGTATTAGCTAACTGAAATAAGTCAGGCAGAGAAAACCAAATACGGTATGGTTTCACTTACTAGTATATGCAGAATCTAAAAACAAAACAAAAACAGACTTGCTGAAACAGAAACCAAAGGGATAATCACCAGAAGGGAGGGAGTGAGGAAATGGGTGAAAAGGGGAATATAGTGAATAACATTGTGATAACTTTACATGGTGACAGATGATCACTAAAATTAGTGGGGTGATCACAGTGTAAGGTATGAAAATGTTGAATCACTATAGTATATCTGAAACTAATATAACTAATATAATATTGTATACCAACTATACTTAAATTAGAAAAAAAATTAAGTCTTTGTCTAGTAGATCTGCCATCAGGTCTTTTTCAGCCCGAGTCTTCTCAAGTCTTTTCTGAGACTGTGCCTTTCCCTAGGCATATATGGTGGCTTTCTTTTTAAAAAATAATTTATCTTATTTTCCAGTTATATTGAAGTATAAATGAGATATATCTCTGCATAAGTTTAAGGTGTACAGCATAATAATTTGATGTATATATATTGTGAGATAATTAGTATGTTTGGCTAACATCCCACATCTCATAGAGCTATAAAAGAAAAAAATGTTTTTTATTTATGATGGGAACTCTGAAGATCTATTCTCTCAACAAATTTCAAATATATCATACAGCAGAGTTAACTATAGTGTTCATGTTACATTACATCTTTGGAATTATTTGTTATAACTGGAAATTTGTACCTTTTGATTGGCTTCATCCAATTCTCCCTTCCTTCATCCCCAGCCTCTGGTAATCATATATCTGATTTTGTCTTCTCTGAATTATTTCACTTAGCATGGTGACCTCAAATTTCACCCATGTTGTCATAAATGCCAGGAATTATTTGTGGCTGAATAATTCATTCATCCATAAATGGGCACTTAGGTTGTTTTCATGTCTTGGCTATTGTAAATAATGCTGCTATAAACACGAGGGAGCAGATATCTCTTCAACATAGTGTTTCTATTTTCTTTGGCTATATTCCCAGAAGTGGAATTGCTGGATCACGTGGTATTTCTATTTTTAATTTTTTAAAGATCTTCTACACTATTTTGCATAGTGGCTATACCAATTTAGTACAGTCTCATTAATAGTGCACAAGGGTTCCCTTTTCTCTGCTTCCTTGCCATTTCTCTTGTTATTCTGATTGTAACCATTCAAACAGGCATAAGGTGATATCTCATTATGGTTTGCATTTTCATTATGATTAGTGATGTTAAACATGAATGATGCCTTTCTAATTGTCCCTTTTATATGCATTTTTTTGCATATACTAGTGTGTCATATTAATCTGACTCCCATAGGTGGAAATAAAAAAAAATGAAGGAAGGGGGAAGAAAGGGCATCAGCCTTTTAAATTCCCTGGAAGTCATTTCAGCCAGAGGGAGGGGGACCTGCAACAACAGGAGAAGGTACAATAACAGGACTACTCACCTTTGAGATTAGAAGCAGCAATCAGCCATCAGAACAAAGATCCTTAATATTTGTAGAACAGGGTCCTTTTTGGCCATGGTGATGGTTAATTTTGCATGCCAACTTGGCTGACTCAGGGATTCCCAGATTGTTGAATTACACCACTAGCATTCCTGGCTTTTCAGCCTACAGACAGTAAGTAGATCATGCTCCATAATCACATGAGCCAATTCCCATATAAATCCCCTCTTCTTTTATCTACATATTTCTGTTTCTCTGGAGAATCCTGCTGAAAGTTGTGTGTAAGGTGTTCCTGGATCATATGCACAGCTGCCTGCCAAGGGGCTGAGAGGTAGAGGAGGGGTAGTGGCTATTGTGCTAAGAGCTGAAATTGGTGGAAATTATACACAATTTATCATCAAAGTCTTCCCCAGGAAGTTGCACGCCTTCAATAAACTCCAGAGTTCCCAAATAGTGAATTCAAACAGATTCCACCAGTACAATTGTCTAGGTGGAGAGAAAAATTTCTCATGCTTCTGCCATCTTTTCAGAATCCCAGGAATAATAATTCTCATAGCTATGGAGTCCAAATCTTCCCTTCCCACATTGTGTGTGTGTGTGTGTGTGTGTGTGTGTGTGTGTGTGTGTGTGTGAAGTGACAGCTCTACATTTAGAAAAGGGGACTGAGAGGTAAACTCAATTAAGATTATCTGACCAGAGAAAACATTTAAAATCTGCCCTTAAAAGGTCTGATTTTTCTTTCTTATTAAAAAAAAAGTCTTCAAAAGACAGCTACAATTCATATAAATCACTGGCATTTTAAGAGCCTAACCCTGAGATAAAATGTCTACACAGGCAAAAGTTAAATTAAAATAAAACATAAGGACACGTACTTATGTATTTTATCAAATATAAAACCATTATGAAGACTAGTCTTAATAGCATTCACTTAAAAAATGATAATTATAACTCTGGGCAGGTGACTCAGTTGGTTGGATTGTCCTACCATACACCAAAAAAGGTTGTGAGTGACATCTCCGGTCAGGGTGAGTGTGTTTCTCTCTCACATCAATGGTTATCTTTTTCTCTCTCTCCCCTTTATTCTCTCTGAAACCAATACAAAATCCTTGGTAAGCATTAAAAATAAAATTGATCACAATGATACAAATATTTTGATCCAATTGATTATATTAAGTAGAGATAGTAGTTGTAAACCTTGTGACAGAAAATAGACTCAAGCTGCCAATAGTAATTATTAAAGTATGTCCCTCTCCACTGGAATATTCAATTTTAGTCTCTTTATCTATAAATTGTGGAACTACTTGTATAAAAACAAATGATTTAAATTATATAATTATTTTCAAAAATGAATCTTTGTTTGAAAATTCATACCTACTGGCAGCCTAAGTGCTGTGAGTCTCCTAGGTTATTATGGTTACTCTATCTATCTGCTGATGTTCTGCCCTCCTTACTTCCCTAAATACTGAGTTGCTTGAACATCTGTCATGGCTATATATTTGTCTCTGTTTTTTTTATGGTTTATATTTGGCAGTAAAATTTTATTCTTTCCTAGGTGTAAGTTCTTCAAGGACAAGAACTATGACTTCCACTTCCCATACAAATATCCCCACATAAGCAAATTAACAATGTATAAGAGGTTATGTTGACCAAATTACTCATCTGGTGACCAAAGTACATATCAGTTTACTGCATCTATGATAATAACATTTATTTCAGTTTCTTGACAATAGTTCATTGCAACTTTCTTGAGTTTTATTTT
>PVJC01025037.1:0-25036 GCA_004026665.1 Murina feae | reverse complement strand
AGTGGACTGACAATATTTTGGGGTTAAGGGTGTTGGGGGTGCGTGAAGAGAATGGACAATAATTGTACACCTATGGATGAGGACAGTGGTAGGGCAAGGACAGAGGTTGGGGTGGGAAATGGGAGGAGGGGAGCTATGGGGGAAAAAAGAGGAACAACTGTAATAATCTGAACAATAAAGATAAATTTTAAAAAAAGGTGAGAAGGGAATAAGTGGAATTAAATTGAAGGTCTTTGTACCATCTAGGAGTGATAAAAGTACTGATTTGCTGTAGATTATAAATCAAAAATGCATATTACAGGCTTTAAAAGCTAATGGAGTGGTAGAATAAAATAATTTTCAAAAGACATAGTTTGTAAAAAGGCAAGGAAGGAGAGAAAAAGAACCAAAGACAGGTAAGACAAATTGAAATACAGTAGATTTAAACTCAAATATCTGTGCAATAATATTAAGTGAAAGTGAATTAACTAATCTGAGTAAAGAGACCACTGAAAAAATTAAAACAATTATATGCTCTTTCCAACCGTAAATATAAGCTCATAGAAAAGCCGGACGTAAAGGCGATAAGCTATGGAAAGCTGCTGTGGTTTTTCTAACATCACAAGATAGAATGTAAGGCAGGAAGCATTACTAAACATAAAATGGGTATTTTATAATAAAGGAGAAGATGTGGCAAGTAGGAAAAGCAAAATCAGACAGATCTAAACATAGATATTTTCATAATCATAGTGGGAAGACTAAAAATATTAGAAACTGGTAAGACACACCGATAAAATCAGTTAATAAAGATACGGGAGATTTGGAAAATATGATTAAAAATTTGAAGCTAGCCCTAGCTGGTCAGTTGGTGGTTATAGCTTGGGCCCTTGGACTGAAGGGTCTCACTTGTAGCCTTCATCCCCACTGGGGCACATAGGGGCGGCAACCAATTGATGTGTCTCTCACAAGACTGTTTCTCTCTGTCTTTCCCCCTCCCTTCCATTTCTAAAAAATCAATGGGAAAAATATCCCCAGGTGAGGATTAACAAAAAAACATTGAGCCTAATTGAGATGAGGGAAGGTCTCTGAGACTGAGGCATCACTTTATGACTTTACTGTTAATCACAAGAAAACCTCACTGAGTTAAATGAAAGCATTAAGACAAATTAGTAATGCTTTTGAAAAATGTTGTATATAAATACACTTTCTCACTTTCCCTTCGAAAAAATATCACCTTGCTTTTTGCAGGTAAATTAAATGGGATAAGTTGAAAACTGATTTCCAAAATCTCCTTTATACTTTTTCTAAAAAGGTGTACATTTCATTTAGAAAGAAAAAATATACAGAAATACTTAATTTTACTGTAATAATAATTTATGAGTTTCATTTGCCTTTCTATAGAATTTAGGAAAATGTTTCCATTCCTTCTTCTAATTTCCCCTTAAGCTCCTTACATTTTTTTTTCCTATGGAACATTCTACTCTTTCTATTTTAGTTGTTGTTATATAACATTCCATCAACTCATAAAGGGAAGAAATGGAAAAAAATAATAAAATACACTTTTATATGTTTTCATCTAAAAAGGGCACTTAGGATATTTTTTCCCTAAAGGTTTTAGTTTCAGAAAATAAAATTTAATGTGTTTCATACCTCAGTAAAATACTACTTTTTAAGCGAATAGAAAAATCAACTTGTGACTTGACTGAGTGATGGATTTTTGCATTAGTATGTGATTTTAAATGATAATTGCCAAAATGGCAGGGAAGAATCAAACTAGTTAGTCTTTGTTTTATCTTACTGTTCTAGTCTCTGATTTATTACTTCAGGTAAAACAAAAAATAGTATCCTCTAGTCTATCTGAAATGTTTACATAGTGGTTAAGAAACATGATGAAGACCCTTTCCAGGTTCTCATGTAGCTCTCTTTGCTGAAGCTGTGTATCAAGAAATATCCCCATCTGGTGGCAAAAATACTGAACTTCAGACAGACCCCAGAGCCTCTAAGCGAAAACAAGAAACACAGACATTGTGTTCCACGTGATGGAAGAGCTCTCATAACAATGACAACAAACTCTGAAAAGTAATAACTTTTTTCTAGGTTAAAAGTACAAATGGTCACTTGATAGAACAGCAAATACAGGCAGCCTGAGGGGTCCAGCCAGGTGCATTAGGGAGTGGATAAAGAAATCAGCGTAAACGCTGACTTGGCCAGATGCCTGTGGCCCGTTTCCGCCAGGAGTTTTGTTTATTTTTCAAAATATTGCCGCCTAAAATGATGCACCTCCTTTTCCTAGATGTGCTGGTGTGGAGCAACGATCGAGTTATTCGCTGGATCCAAGCAATTGGCCTTCGAGAATATGCAAATAATATCTTTGAGAGTGGAGTGCACGGCTCCCTGATAGCCCTGGATGAGAACTTCGACTACAGCAGCTTAGCTTTGTTACTGCAGATTCCAACCCAGAACACCCAGGCAAGCCCTCTGAGCTGTTAGCGGCAGTGCCTTCATTTACATCACAACAAGCTGAATGTTAGCGGGGGAACGCTGGCTGGCGGGGTGTTAATGACTCCTAAGGAGACTTAGCTCAACCTTTGCAATATGTCACTGGAGCTTTCATTTCACGTTACTGAATTTCTATCCAAAACAAAATCATACCATTAAGCTGGAAGTCATTTGGAGGTTATGTGGTCCAACCTCGCACCAGAATGCCAGATTCCCCAAAACAACATCCCTGACAGATGGCCTCAGTCTCAGCCTCTCCGAGAGGCAGTAATTTCTATTTACATATCTGAATTATACAAGACACTTAGCATTGGGAATGCCATGGATTCCCAAATCTGGATAATTACTTGAATCACCGGAGTTCCTTAAAATTTTGAAATAAAACCTGCAACCTGTATCACAGGCCTAATAAATCAGGTATCAAGAGATAGGTCACAAGAACCTTACTTATCTAAAAGTTTTCCCAATGGTAATCATTGAACAAGTTTGAGAACTTTCTGCATAGACTTGTTCAAAATTCCACAGTTTAACTGCACTTTTTATTTTGTTTTTATTGTGTGCAAATTTTATAGAGAAGTTTCCATTTCAACAGAGTAGCAAAGGGAGGACATTAATATGAGTCTATTTCTCTACTGTTCCTAGATGAAAGCAAGTTGCCCAACCTTCTGTTTACAGGTTACATTTACACTGGCTTGTAGATATGGAGGAGTCAGTGAGACAGGGTTTGGGACGCTTTCTCAGATAAACAGAATCTCTGTTTTTTTAAATGCAATGTGACGTCAGCGTTGGTGACTGTCCTTTGATGCCAACAGGCCAGGCAGATTCTTGAAAGGGAGTACAATAACCTTCTGGCTCTGGGAACTGAGCGGCGCCTGGATGAAGTAAGTCCTTATCTCTCTTTCAGAAGGATCTTGTGAGGACAAGCAAAATGGCTTTCAAGGCATAGTCCCCCGAAACTAATCAGACGCTTGCTCCGTGGATAGGATCTAGAATGTTCCCCAGGGTTGTTCCTCAATATTACATTTTATTACTCATTTTATTTTTGAAAGAACTTCATGAATTCATAAATATTATCATAACAGAACCACTAAGATGTAATTCAAAACAAGACTGTTTTTCATGAGCTGTGGATGCAAAATAACATTAAACAACAGTTTTTAAAAATTGTAAGTAATGATAACACCAATCCTAATAAATTTAGCTTTTAATAAGAAATGTGCTTATTTCTTAAATATCAGTATAGCTTCACAGGAGATTTTAGGATATTAAAATGAAGGGAATGTCTTCGAATAAGTGGGGAACTTTTCATAATTTTAGGTAGCAATATTGAGTCTTCCTTAAAAACATACCAATACCATTTTAGCAGTTGTAGGATTTGAGTGTAAGAATCCTTATACATAATATATTCATGTTTAAATGATTTGAAAAATAATAAACATCTAAGTAGCCTCCTGAGAGAAAGAAATATAAGGGACCTGGCAGGGTAGCTCAGTTGGTTAGAGTGTCATCCTGAAATGAAATGTCAAGGTGGCAGGTTTGATCCCTGGTCAGGGCACATACAGTAAACCAATAAATTCATAAATAAGTGGAACAGCAAGTTTATGTTCTCTCTCTCTCTCTCTCTCTCTCTCTCTCTCTCTCTTTCTGTCTCAAATCGATACATTAGAAAGAACATATATTTGTTTAAATAAACATAAAAGAAAGAAGTACAAGCAATATTAGCAGACTCTGCTTGATAGTCACTGTGGACTTTAATAGCCCTGAGTTTTTACTCTGTCTCTTAGGAAGCAGTGAGGAAATGTGAGCTTGAAGAGATGCATAATTGTGTGTCACAAAATGCAGCTCTTTCTTGCCTACAAAGAAAAGCTGATGAAAACAGTTTTGTGAATGAACCCATAAAACTCTAAAATGATGCAATAATTCCACATCGAAATGGACAGGGCCAATGATCTTGGTATTATAAAACCCAAACTGCCTTTGTGCAAGAGGTTGGAGGCCGGTAAACTCTACAGCCCTGACCTCAGCTAACTCCCTATAAATTCATATTCCTGTCCAATCAGGATAATGAGTAATATTTTTTAAAGCCAGTTAATATTTAACTGATGATAATTGGATAAGTAGATTGATAATCTTTTAAATCGTTATTATTAATTACTGAATCAAAGATAGCCTGCATACACCAGTACAGACTTTTAAATACAATAATTTCTTGCTAAAAGTTGCAAAAACATTGTAATAAAAACTACTAAGGGCCTGTCGCGTTGCTGCATTCTAAAATGCAGACTGACCCGAAGGAGCTGCCTGGTAGAGAAATAGCCTTGGTGATTGATAGAGCTGCTTCCTGAGAATAACAAGAGGAAAGTTCAGAATGGGATGTGATTATCTGCCTTTAAATCATACAGCTTCTTATTATTATTGTTAAAGACACAGCAAATGGTTTTATCATTCAAATCCTCTATTATCTTCAGTCCTAGCTTTTTGTTTGTTACTTTTTTTTTTATTTTTTAGTATAAACAAATGAACTAAATACCTTGCCCCCAACCAGAGGGGACTTGTTTCTGAGGTTGGTCACATTCAGATTCACCTGAAATAATTTGAGAACTCATGTGCTTCCACAGACTCTCACTTCAATTGAGAGGATATATTTCAACCTCATCTCATAGATTTTTTCCCATGATGTTGCTGCTTTATTGTTTCCATTAATTTTCTGCAGTAACACTATGTGGAAAGAGTAGAAGTCAAGAATCATGAAATCATGATTTAAATTCTTAAATGTATGGTTCATTTTTGAGCCCTTCACTCATCTATATATATAAAAGCCTAATATACAAAGTGTCCCCTCGGGATTTTGACTAACCAGGAGTTCGATCACTTGCTATGATATGCACTGACCATCAGGGGGTGGTGGAGAATGAAGGGAAGCCCCCCACCAGCAGCCAGCAGCTGCTAGGGACCCTACCCATGCACAAATTTTCCACACTGGGCCTCTAGTACATTATAAGAGTTGTTATTCCTACAATGGAAAATAGTGTTACCCAGAACTGAAGAATATCTGTGTTGATGCAACAACTTCTCCAAGACTCAATAAGTCAGAGAGGCCACAGCTGTGAAACATTGCTTTTTTCTGCATCAGTGAACATTTAGAGATCTAGGTCAATGTAGAACCAAACAGAGGAGGATAGCAGACATTTCTCAAACTGTAAAATGCCCACCAAATCTAAGCAAAATTTAGGTATTGATAATAAGAATTCCAAGATAGCAGTGGATATATATCATTACAAGGTGTATATATACCTTGTGTGTCACTTAATTACATTTGCATACTATGATGAAGAATCCCCTGTAGTGTTACTTATTCATAACAGTGGTAATTCGAGCTGAATGTCAATTATTCTGTATGTTAAAATGCAGCCACCTGAGTTAGTGGGTGAACCATGCATACTTAGCTATAACTTCAGAGAATAAACAGTCCATCCCTAGATGAGAAACTTAGTAATATGAGAAGATAAGATCTATGTGGGATGACTAATATTTTCCTTAAAATTAGATACAAAGATGATATTAATTAAATGCTAAATTATATATTGGTACTAATCCATGTAGAGAAAAGAATTGTGTCTGTGTAGGTACTGTATGTATGCACAGAGAGGGGAAAAAAAGTATCACCCATATATAATAGAATCAGCAAACAGAATTACACTTATAAAACAGCAACCAGAGTTATGTTATGCTTTCAGTGGCATCTAAAGAAAACATACATTTATTAAAATGATGTTGCCCAGGCTGCACAGGTTTTAAACAAATAAAAAATTATTTCTGTATCAGTTAAAACCTAACATGTGAAAAATTGAATTCCTTACATAGAATATGGGTTATAGTATCATATATTAGCCAGGCTATATAAAATACAGATTCCTATAACATGCTTATCTTGTACACATAGAAACAACATTTATAAAATAGATATTCAAGTATATGAGTCAACACTTATTCCACTAAGTATATTGTACCATAAAACCAGTTGGCATAAAGTGCAACAAAGTATAATTTTTGGAAAAATGTTGGGATTTTATTTTAGATTTTCAAAGATGTTTCCTTTTATAGTTGACAAACTTTGGATTTGAAATCATATGAAAACTTTACAAAAACATTTGTTTCTAACTCCTGCATTTTCATTTTGTAATCAAAATAAAGCATAACATTATATATGTACTAGAGGTCTGGTGCATGAAATTCATGCACTCAGGGAGGGGGGTGGTCCTTCAGCCAGGCCTGCACCCTTTCACAATCCGGGAGCCCTAAGCCATCAGTCGGACATTTTTAGCGCTGCCACGGAGGTGAGTGAAGCTCCTGCCACTGGTGCTGCACTCACCAGCGTGAGCCTGGCTTCTGGCTAAGCGGTGTTCCCCCTGTGGGAGCTCACTGACCACCAGGGGGCAGCTTCTGTGTTGAGCATCTGCCCCCAGGTGGTCAGTGCACATTATAGTGACTGGTCGACCAGTCTACTGTCTGCCCCTTGGTGGTCAGTGCATGTCATAGTGAGCAGTTGAGTAGCCTTAGCATATTATGCTTGGATTGGTTGAACAGACAACCAGTCACTTAGCATATTAAGCTTTTATTATATAGGATACCTGATGGGCTGAATGTAAATAATCAATGTTCCACATTTTAACTCTGTACTGGCAGAGCGATGACAAGAATTTCAGGCGTGGGTCAACCTGGAGAAGGCAGTTTCCTCCCCGTGAAGTCCATGGAATCAGCATGATGCCTGGGTCCTCAGAAACATTACCAGCCGGATTCAGGTTAACCACAACATCTGGGCAGTCAAGGAAAATGGCGACGGATGGTACAGATGTTTTGCATTTCTGCCTATAAAGTGAAAAGCTTGTTTATCGTTCTCTGACCTTGCATAGCTTTTTGGAATTGTTTTCTTGAGTTGGTTTGCTCTGCTTGAAGTTTGCTTTGCTCTCATCAGACCAGACTCTTTTGCAAACTGCTAATGCATGAACTCATGGCACTTTATTCACATTTAAACAATGATTTACAATATCCTAAAAAAAAATGTTCACATCTAGGAAGATTAATAAGCACCAGCATGATTTGTGTTTCCTTACTCTTCTATTCCTAAAATAAGTAATGTGTTTAATTAGAGGTAGTAAATGGAAATTAACTCCACTGTCATCCACATATTTGAATATTTCAAGTTTTATATGTCACCTTAGGAACTCAGACTCATCAGATACTCTCAACTTTGACCGAGGTAGGAGGCCGTAAATAAACAAGCACAACCATGAGAAGAGAATTAAACAAACACAAAACCAGCAGTCATTTCCCAATGAGCACTTCCTTCTGTGGACGTTAGAATTGTGTTACCTACTTTCCAAAGGAAAATAGCCATTCCGGAGGACAGACAATTAGGCATGCAGCCACAAAGTTATTTCTGTTTGATAGGCATTAAAAAGCAAAAGCCCTACTCGATTATGGCAATCACCTAGAACCATTTCTTCCCAAGTTTACAGTTATCATGGCCTTTAAAATGCATTCCACATAAACTGTGACCTTTGATTCACATGTTCTAACTTGTTAATACTACGGAGCATGCTAGCAAAATTTATGAGTAATTTAACATGATTAAAATTAGTGTAGAACCCCTTCAATACTCTGACGGGAAAACACTCACCCTACTAAATTCTCTAAGAGCTATCTTTGCTTTAAAAACAGAAGTGCCCTGGGGAGCTGCTCCTGTTGCAGATTTCACCTCAGGGGAAGGCACACCTTGAAAGCTCAGTTGAATCGCATTGGAGTACATTTTCATTAGTAACTTGGTCTAGAGAAAAGGAATGTGAGTGGCTTATATCCGAGAGAAAGAATGTCTACTGATAAGTTCAGGCTCCCTTTATGCAGGGAAAAGAAATCTTTCTCATCTGAAATTTTGTACTCAATGGTCCAAGTCCCTCTAAAGCCCTTTTCTCCATTTGCAGTTGCCTCTTCAAGACTGCAGAGGTTAGACAACTCCACTGTTCGCACATACTCATGTTGACAAGCCACTCAAAGGAGGCAGCACTGACTTGCTGTGAGTAGTTTTCCTTGGCTGACAAAAACCAAATCACCACAAAAAACGGAACCTACATAGACTAGTATATATACACAATACTCTTTGGTACGGCCTAGCAGAACAGAGGTGAGATAACCCCTTGGAATTACTAGAGGGTGGAAAGGATTTTCTATCACCATCTGTCTGCTGTGGTTCAAGGTCTGTTTGTCTGTTGGAGGTCTGTCACTCTCTTAGTACACACCAATGGGCTGCTACCACAGTCTTCTACTTTTTAGTAGCATGTTATATTGACGCTCATAGCAATGTTATTGATGAGAGTTTGGCGCTTACAGAAAAATACACTTTTGAGTGAGTATTTTAATAGAGGAAGCTGAAATACGCAGGGAGTGACTTTCAGAGTCAAATAGTGGCAGAGACAGGAAAATGATTTGGAGATGATTTCATATTAAAAATAAAAACATAACTGAGAATTCTGAACTTTCAGTATGTTGTTTCTCACCACTATGATTTATATTTGTTGAAATTAAATATGAGTTTTGAGTACCTCAGGCTTAAAGCATAGGAACAAAATTAAATTACTTTGTAAGAATTGTGGACAGGGCTATCAGAAAACCTTGAAATGTAATCATAAGGTGTAAGGCATGTGTATTTACAGAAATACTAATTGGTGGAATTGACTTGCAAATCTATACCAAAGTGGAGTTTCATTAGAAGTCTTAGAAAAACTGTGGCCTCCTAGATTATACATGTCAAGTGCTCACAAAACATTTTTTTAACCTAAAACTGTGCTTTACCAAAATACTTTACCACTCACAATGAATTGATATTTTGGAAAAATACTTTGTAGAGCAATAATTAGAAGAAAATGTACGCACAGAGAAGGGAGAGGAAGCAGTCACAGGCAGAGGCACAGCTCATCTTGTGCTGTTTATTCATTGCCTTGGACGAAAAGCTCCACACAACTTACTGTTGGTCTTGGGGCTTAATTTGGGAGCTGAAATGTTGCCTTATTTAGGTCACTATTTGAAGCTGCTAATGATAAAACAAAAAACCTTCAGATAAGAGATTTAATTTCAGGATATAAAACCCTAACATTAGAATTGTAATTGCAGTATGCAGTTTGGCATTTAATTGGGCATGATCTAAAGTATATAATAATTTGGCTAATTTGGCTAAATGAGAAGCTTTTTAAAATACTGCTTGGAATACCTTCTATATATATAACATAATTTTCCCAGAAATGAATGCTTCACTAAGTTACAAATGTCTACTTCATATGTTGAGTAGTGCTTGCTTCTTAGCTCTTGACTTATGGGTAGAATAACTCTTTCACTATTCGTGATCTGCATTTTGTGCATGGCATTCAATTTCATATTTTCTAGTTTTTACTATTCAATGGAAAAAGGCTTTTTATTTATCATAGGTTAATCTAGGACAACTAATTTTTATTTTGACATAACATTAGCAATTTTGTCATTAAAATGATTTAGAACATATTATTTACTATTTATTTTGTTCAGAAATAGTAATTGTGTTTTTTCCTAAAAATATTATGACAGGAAAAAAAATCCATGATGCTGCATCCCTGACCCAGATCCCGTTAAAATGTTATTTCTTATCATTATTTTATTGTCATAATTAAACCAACATGTCTCCAGAAGAGCTCTAAAATACTGGTATATGAGCTAGAATACAAATCTATTCCAAGGAACAGGTCAACTACTCCCAATTTATTATTAAGCAAGCTTTAAATATTTCAAAGGGACTGCTGACATTTTCTTGGAACACTTTTTTTTTTTTAAATATTCCCATCATACTTTCCACAAAATTGAGCAAATATTATTTGTTAAGCTTGCCTGCACAGAATTGGAAAAGAGCAAATGTTACATTCAGCTGTTGTACATCCTAGATGATATCCTGTTCACTATCTCTTAGGACAGGAGGCGGCAGGCTGCATGGCGGCAACAGGTGTAAGGGAGGGCGGGGGACTTTTCAGTAAACTTAATGCTGTCCATTGAATATTCTAGATGTCGTCTTTTCGGTCTACCCTACCTAAAGTGCACTACCATCCAAGAAGACGAGCAGTGAATACCTTTGCGAAAACTGAATTCTAAGGAAATAACCACAAGTAATGGTTTATTCAACTGAAAATGTGATTTTTGGGGGGAGTCAGATATTCTGTTTGATTAGTTCACTACAGTTGTAAGAAAATGCTTAAGTCATTTGAATAATAAACATCATCCACATCATAACTTCTGTACAACAGATGCTTTTATGAAATGGAGCCACCTGTTTTTTCATGTTTTATTGTAATATACTAGGCATTTATGTATCACTGTGTATGTATTTCTTTTTAAATGTGTAAGTCTTATGTAAATGGATATAAATATGATTTTTTAAAAAATAAAATATATGGTTCATGGAGTCTCAAGTGCAAACATTTGACAATACCAAGTACTGTTTGTATTTTACCATTCCATCATTTTTACAGTTTTTGAATTATAACAGTCAAATTGGTATGTTTCCTGGAAGCATGTTTCATGCTTCCACATGTTTCACCTTCAAAGTCTGTCAATACTTAAAGCTGAAAACCTGCCTCTGATCATGTAAAAAAGAATGATTTAACCTGGAACTGGAGCCAAAAATAGACCTTTCAAGGCAATCAGGGATGTCCTCTATCTTTAGAAATAGCACTGTGACGGCTCGATCTCCTTTTCAATACAAGACAAAACCAAACTGTTTACAAGAGTCAAAAAAGTTATTTAAAAAAATTTATAAAGAAAAAGACATTATCTTCTCTTGTTACCTGTGGACCAATAATTTTTTTTTCTTTACTAAGAACCACATGTCCATTCAAATATCTTGAACCGCCAGCAAGAACTGTTCAGTGAATGTCAACCACTGCAAAGTCCCAGGCTCGTTTCCACCGGAAGAAAACAAACCCTCGCAACCCTCCCCTTTTGTCAGTGTACCAGGGCATTAGCCAGAGTCATGTCTAATGTTAAAGCTTTTAGCCGAGATGGCCTTGTTTCGACTTCCCTGAAGTCAGTCTTATCAGAGGAAAGAAATGAAAGACAGAATGATTAACATATATAGTGTATAAAGTATAGAAGAGTAATCTCTTCCCTGTGGCTTTATTTGGTGGTGTTACTGTTGTTTAATCTTTGTTTATATGGGAGATTTCAGAGTAAAACCTATTTAAGAATACATTTATCTATCTGCTGATTTTCTGCTGTTTGATCTTATTAAGTGCAAGACCTGTCATTAGTAATTTCATTTTTGTATTTAATTTGCTGTTTGCACGTACATTACATTTGTTTTGATGTCTATTTTGGTTTAAACAGATTCAGTCATAAAGTAATGGTAACAAAAGCCCTCTCCATTGTCAATAAAAAAGAATACTTCCAATTCTCTGTTTAAGCTTTATTTTCTAGTCACGTAAATTTGAACTATTTACTGAATATCATTCTTTTAAGGAATCGCCTCAAAAGTGAGTCAGCCACAAGGGGGAGCACTAATCTTGCGTATGAGAGTGATTTTACAATTTTCTGAAAATGTTGCCTGGGCAGAAATAATGGAAAAGAGCTTTTTAAGCTCATCTGAACATGGGGATGCTGACTCACAGAAATAAAATATAATGTAAAAATTATGATATTACAACAATATAAACTACATTTGTATCTACTCTTATACAGGATTTAATCACAGAAGTTTCTCCCCTTTAGAGATCATAAGCAAGAAATAGTAATCATTTAAAATAGACTCGGATATATAGGGATAAAAAAGATCCAGCTATATGTCTCATAAAAGTATAAAATACTCTTTAATTTATAGGATATCTTTCAGATTCTAAAATCCATTTAATTCACTTAAAATCCATTTTAATGACCATCTAGCAATATTATACATTTTCCAATAATTAATAATTAATAATCTAAACCTTTACAAATACAGTTTTATATAAACCAAACTGCATTTTAAATGCAAAACAAGTCTTAATTGTTTATACCTAATATATTTTCATGGGCAAAATAACTTGAAAAACACTTCTATAGACTTTAAAAGAAAATCTTTATATTTTAATGTTTCCAATGTCTTACAGTAAAAAAAAAATTATGAAAATATAAAAGGTCATACAGAATTTATTTCATCAAATTTAAATATGACTGCATTTTTAGTAAAGTTATAGTTATTTTTAGAAGTACATTAAATTCGGAGTACTTTAGGTACTATGTAGTAAAAGTGCTTTATGATATAAGTATTAAAATAGAAATTTCTTTTTTCTTCCCTAAAATTTTAAGCAATCCGATGACTTGAGTGTCGTTCTGGCCCCATAATAATTAGTATAAATGTGACATCTTCTGACCCTGCAAAGGAGATATATTTCCTTAACCAGATGCAAGACAAAGCTGCTTTCCCAGTCCTGTGCATTGTTTTCTTCTCACTCAACTAGAAAATAGCTCCAGCCTGCTTGCTGACGTGTCCCTTCTGACGTGATTACCAGGGAAAATGTACGCGAGGTCACACTTCTTGCACCTGTGTAACACACCTTGAGTTTATTATACCTCGCAAATGATAGAGCTTCAGCTAAAGAATTCTCCATCTCAAATTAACTGAATCTTACATGAAAAAGTAAGGTAATACAATTAAATGCTAACACATAACAAATGGATTATTTGTTAAGATAACAGATGTGATAACGGACTAAATGTACCTAATATAAGCTATACTTTAAGAAACCCAACAGTTTCAAATTATAAACTAAATGTCTGTCTAGTTGGTTTAATTGAGGCTACTAAAATAATTAACAAAAACAACTAGATGAATATAGTTTTTCCAGATATAACGATCAAAAAGCTAATTTAAGCAAATAGAAATTTACTTGAAGAAGTCATTTATTTGAATAGCCAATGGTCCAAGTAAAAATTACACATTTTCAAAATGTCTTTATACAGTTTGTAAGCAATTTTATACAACAGACAAGTAAATATTCTCCTTATCTAATATATCTGACATAGATTTCATGTACCCAGACTATCATATTAGGACAGCTGTTCTTCATAATAATGTTCCTGATGGACTGAAAGATTAAGGAATACTTTGAGTACCATCAAAGACTCAATGGACATGGTGTATTTTTGTGTTTAAATGAATTCTTTGATTGCTGATAACATGTCCAACTCTATGTAACTCGAGTATTTAATTATCCATATTGTCTACTCTGATTGTTACACTATTATAAGCTTATTAACAAATATTCACTTTCAATGTTTTAAAAAATATACCAATGGTTTTACAGAAGTTTAAATGCAAAGATAGGTTTGAATGTCACAGTACTTTTAGTGTATTATTTAAAAATCAGAGATTTTACATAAAAATCTGATATTTTTTGTTTCTCTTATATAATGTAAAAACTTCTACATTTCTTCCTGAAAGCTCTCTTTTTGCCAGTGTACCCCATTTCATATCATTTCCTTATTTCCATAAGAAGCTGGAATCATTAAGTACAGTACACTAAGAACCAAAACAAGAGGAGGGGTTCCAAAAAAACCCTCATCTCCATGACAGAGAAAGGATTCAATGACCTCAAATGACCTGACCCCAGAGCTGTACCCAGGAAGCCGGCCTTCCCTCCGGAAATGACAAGACAGATCCAGCTACCTAGGAAATCACCGATTACATGATTCCATGCACGTGGGCAACTCAATAACATTAGAAAACATCCCAAATTTCCATAAGAAAAATTGTAATCAGTTTTTTACTTCAACATGAATTTTAGATTTTGGGTCAAAACTGCAAATGCCTATTTTTAGGAAGTGGCTCTGTATTAATGTCACTTTCAATCAAAATGCTTTTGGGGGAGGTACAAGTTGTAAAAATCATTCATTAGATATGTTTTTCTAAAATTAAAGTGCTAGACCACCTATAATGAGTCATGCTACAAGTAATCAATAACAATGCTAATTGGGTCTAATCACTAGCCTTCCTGTTCATTTTTTTTTAAGGCCACAATTCACATTTCAGTTTGCAAGTAATTTTGATGTAAATGTTTATTTCTGGGAAATAATTCAAAAAACTTGACTCCAATTAGAAAACTGACAAAAAAGTCATGATGCCTGTTTTAGCACATCTTCTATGTGCCTGAAAATGCTGGGGTCTTCGATCGTAGGCGTTACCTGGAAAGAGAAGTAGAGGTGTGAGTGCACTTCCGTGAAACCCTTTCACACATTCTACAATTAAATAATTACATGCAATGCTGGATTCCCCATTATCTTATAATACTCATATGTAAATGTTCAAAAATAGGGAACTTTGAACCTAATATTTTAAAATGTCCCTCAGCTTTCCAGAATGATAAAACAAACTGCTAGCAAAACCAATGGTCCTCAATGCTACTTTCTACAGAATTCTTCTTGAGACTTTTTATGTGTCTCTATAAAAATAATATTTCTTTGGCATTTGCTCATGCACTACTCTACTGTTAAATATGTACAATATGTACAATATGCAGACAAATTTTAAAAATACATATGATTGGATCAGCCTTAACTTTCCTAAAATAATTTTCACTCAATACAATTAGCATATGTATCAGTGCAAAGAGCTTAAACAGGCACAGCCAGCCTTCATTATTTGCTTTATCACTAACAGCCATTAATGAATACAATGAAGGAAAATGTAATTCAATAAAGATTGTATTTCCACAAGTTTGACCGGGTTTTACCAACATATTTACAAATAGTTAATATTTTCACATGCTGATTCTTATATTCTCAAAACACATGATTTTAATTAATCTGTGGTTCTCCAACGCCATGACTCCTACAGAATGACTATGCAATTTCTCACTTAACATTTTAAAAAGTGCTACTATGTGTATTTTAGGGATGCAGTTCATATTTGGGGACCATTTTTAAGGACTTTGCTGATGTCAAAGAAATGGGATAAACTCAGCATTTCAAAACTCAGCATGAAACATCCTTGGTAATTTACCTTATAAGGCTTGCCATTGACAAGGGCAGACAGAGCTGACCGGGGAATTTTGCCAGATCTAGTTTTGGGTAATTGTTTGACAAAAACTGCATTTCGAAAAGCAGCCACGGGGCCAATGCTCTGTCTAACGTGCTTCACAATTTCTTCCAACACTTGTTCCTCGCTTGTATTGATGCCTAGGGAGAAGGTCAGATGGGGAGCAGTGAGTGAACCTTCGTTAATCATTCAGGGCCCAAACAGTCAGGGAGGACAAAGCTCTCACCTTTTCTCAACACGCAGAGGGCTAAGGGGACATGCCCTTTCAAAGGGTCCTCCTTGCCAACAACTGCACAGTCAGCCACAGTGCCATGGGACAGGACGGACTGTAATAAGGAAAAGCATTTATTTAGTGCATGTGTGTGTGTGTGTGTGTGTAAATTAATTTAACTGGGAAACTAAGTACATGTCAGATAACTCAAAAACACATACCAGTGTGTGAAAATTACTACTAACTCACAATTCGTATCTTACTGCTGGTGCGAATGGTTAGATCCCCGAGGTAGTCACTCACAAAGGCTGACAGTAATTAAGACAAATTGCTTAGTTTACCTGGAAAGTAAGGGATTTGTTTTTTCATCTCAATTGTTTACTAGTGAAGTCAGGGAAAATATGCCAGGGGCACTACAAGTTCACCAACTGCAACGGGTCTCTGAAAGCAGACAGCCTCCTGGTGACTTGGCTTCAGTGCTGGAAACCAAAGCTCACCTACCAGGAGTCCATGGCAGCCCCGGGACGAAGGACATAATGCTTACATTTTTGCATCTGTTACCAAGCAAAGACTAGAGCATTTCCTTTCTTGAGTGACCACCCAACCAGAGAGGACTTTCCAAAACAAAAGAAGAGACTGGACATGGAGGGAAGCCCTGACATCAAGGAATCGCATTGTCCAGGAGCCGTTTTCATATGCTCACCCGGAGCTCTCAGTGTCTTAAAGAACAAAGCAGCTTCCTATCTGAAATCCCAGGAACCAGCTGAGCAACCACAAGAAACACAGAAGCTTAGGGTATAAAAAGCCATTTCTGCTGTGACGGGATCCTTAAAAACTGAAGATCCAAAAAGTTATTTTCTAAAGAAGTCATACATATTTCAGTGACTGCAAATCTCTAGAGACTGCACAAAACAGTGAACAAGACACCAACAGTTCACTTAGTGGTTCTCATTCTTTCTTCCAGTCACTCATTCAACAAAGATTGACGAACTACTTCCTGTGTTCCAGCAACTGCGCTAGGTTCAATGGTGATCAAAAATAGGCAGAACACGGTCTCATGGTGCCTATGGCTCAGTACGGGAGAGCAATGGTAACAATTATGCATAAATATCTGATTATCATAAGTGTCTAAATATAAAAGTGTAAGGGCTTTGGGCATTAATCTGTTTTTATATGTGAAATAGAGCATGAGTAACCAAGTTGGCTGAAGGATACAGATGCCAGGGAAGCCGCCCCTTAGGAAATGACAACAGGCTCAGGTCTAAAGGGTTAGCAGACATGGATCAGGCAAAGAGGGAGTAGCCCTTGGAAGGACTGTGCAGGTACAGTCACACCTGAAAGAAACCAGTGGGGCTGGAGAGTAGGCACAAGGCTGAGAAGATGAAGCCGCAGAGGGGAAGAGAAGCTGTGCAGACTTGCAACTGCAGCACTGCGATGATAATGAAGCACTTTCAGGAGTCGAGGAAGAGATGCAAGGTCAGATGGATTCTTAAAATTAACTTTATATTTTAGAGTAGTTTTAGGTTCACAGAAAACAGCAGAAGTACAGGAAGTTCCCATATACTAGTGCCTCCTGCTCCTGTACATGAATAGCTTTCCCCACCATCGAAACCCCTCACCACAGGGGTATATTTGTTACAAGGGACAAACCAACACTGACACATCATGGTCACCCTAGTGCATAGTTCTCTTTAGAGTTCACTCTTGGTGGTGTACAGTGCATGTATCCATCATTACGATATTTTTCATTATATGGCTTCACTGCCCTAAAAAAAAACCTGTGTGCTGCCTATTTATCCCTCACTTCCCGATAACCCTTGGCAACCTATGATCTTTTTACTGTCTCCAAAGTCCTTTTCCAGAATGTCCTGTAGTTGGAATAAAACAGTAGATTGCCTTTTCAAATTGGCTTCTTTCACTCAGAATGGATTTTGAAAAACACAAGCTTGTCGCATGTGGAGAATAAATAGGAGATTGTTAAGAGTGCGTATCACAGTTTGCAGGGACACCACCTAAGAGGCTCCCAGAGTAGACCAAGGATATGGCAGTGGGACTGAAGATTCTAGTTTATTTAGAAGTAAAATAGGTATAGGTGATAAGTTGGATATGGAGCACAAAGAAACAGAAGGGTTAAAAATGATTCTGTGCATTTGGTTGAGCAGCCAGTTGGATAGTGATGTCATTTTCTAAGCAAGAAAACACTACAGGGGGCTAGGCCATATAATAAGTCTTGGAGATTTACTGAAAGAGTATTGAGACATCCAAGCCAAAGCAGTTGGAGCTGGGGAAAGGCTCAACCTGGAGATGCATATTTGAATAGCATTAATATTAGATGCTAATGAAGGCTGTGGACATGGACAAATTTAAGAGAAAGCCTTGAGAGAAAAAGAGTGAATGCTTTAAGGAACTGCAACAGCTAATGGCTACACACACACACACACACACAAAAGCAGCACATAAACTTGACTAAAAAGGCACAACCAGAAAGGGAGGAGAGAAATTAACAGAGTATGGGTCATTTCACTTTCAACTCCCAAACTTTCCACAAAGAAACTTTTTCTCCTTTGAGTAAGCCAAATAGAAAATGAACGTTCTCTCTTCCGAGCTCCTGGAAAATCAATGAACTGCTAGACTGTTTGATATAAACCTTGTGTGCTACCTCACACAGCCCTAATTAAACATGCAAATCAACCTTTCTCCTCTATCCTATCATTCGCATTCACTTTGAAATTTTGAGTTTCAAGGGTTCTCATCCACACAAGTTTTACCTTTGATCGTGTGGAGGGTAGAACTTGCTAATAAATAGCTTCTGTACTACGTGTTTTATTAACTTCATTGCTAAGGTATATACATCCACACCCTCTTTCCTTTAGCTGGGCCTGACTAAAAAGCTTCTGCAAAGCGCACACTCGATCATGCAATGCCACGCTCTCCCTCTGCTTCAGTATGAACTCTCAGATGCTTCCAGCAGCTTTCCCATTTGTTAAGGCCTTATTTACTCTTTGGTTTGTGTGTTGAGAGTAGAAACAAATTTTACTGCCAGAGGTTTGTTTGGATAGTCAGTACAGTCTGTCACCAGTTCATGGAAGAGAATACTTGGTCTGTGGCAAGTGGCATATAAGATGGGATGGGGTCAATTCTGTAAATCTGATTTACTATTCCTATTTTTATGAGTAGAGAAAAGCAATTTTACTTGTCTAACCGGAGTTAAAATTGTCAAAAACACACTTATTACAGTGTTCACTGGTGCCACGAGCGTCTGTCCCTGAGTTTTTGAAATGCCAAGATATCAGTTCAAATCACTGTAAAAAAAAATCAATCATTCATATATTTTGTCACCTAACCAATATGATGTAATTTTAACTAAATTAAATGTCAAAACTGCTAAATTGTCATCCTTTCACATTGTTATTTTAAGTTTACCACGTTGCCTTCCTCAATCTTAGTTTTTTAGAAGTAGATTCGAAAATGTTAACTAGGTTTCTATAAAGGGCAGAGGGTATTTTAAAATCAGAAGCAATACATAACACAGTTCTCTATAATTTCAAAGTTTCCCATTTTTTCCCAACTGTATATAAATTCTTAAAAATCTGTGAGAGACAATCCCTTTCCATAATTGCACGTTATCTGTCAATGAGGTTCATTATTATAGTGGATAAAATATTATATTGATCTATCAGTGTTAAAAAGATACCATAAAGGAAAGGAGGCAACCAACTTCCTATGTTGGCCCCACCAACAATACTGACATGCCAAATAATGATTTCAACAACTGAGTCATATAAAAGAAAACATCAAAATATGCCTTGCCAACATTTGGGAGATGTAAGTGAGCCAAATGTCCTGTGAGGAAAAAAAACTATCAAAAGTCACATTTGTATATTCCCTTTGTATAAACTCTATGACTCAGCTGTAAAAAAGAAGAACTTCTTACCCTTTGAGACAGGATGGAGGGACCTGGAGAGCATTACACTAAGTGAAATAAACCAGAGAAATATAAGTATCACATGATCTCACTCATATGTGGAATCGAATGAACAAAATAAACTGATGAACAAAATAGATCCGGAGACATGGAAGCATGGAACAGACTGAGGAATCTCAGAGGGAAGGCAAGGATAGGGGGTTGGTGAGGAGAGTAACTGGGAAACTTACATGCATATATGCATAACCCATGGACATGGACAATGGTGTGGTGAAGGCCTGGGAGGGGCAGATGTGAGGTAGAGGGGATCCATGGGGGAAAAGAGGGTGCATCTGTAATACTCTCAACAATAAAGATAAATTTTTAAAAAAGAAAGTGACTGTGAAATAAATAAATAAAGTAAATTCTATGACACATCTATGGTTAATAGGCAATTCCCCCTAAAGATATAACTTAAATGGTAATTGTCTCACCAAAAGTAAGTATATAAATAGGTGATGGTAATAGGTCTGATAAATGTCTATTATTCATTGTTACAGGTGTCTGCCACTTTTGTGTGACTTTTAATGAATTAAAAGGTTGCACCTTTACTCAACTACCTTACATCAGCTTCTCAATACTTTGTTGAGTATTTTCATTTAAGAAAACATAATGTAAATCAAGCACCACATAAGATGTGAGGAGTTGAAGAAGAGGAATGCTTCTTCATTTCCTCTCACATTGGAGTCATCTAGAAAATCGCCAGATTTTGCATGAAAAGGTCTGCCCACAACTGTGAAAGAGAACCTAACACGAAGGACCACATGGACACCTAGTAATGTTGGCTCAGAAGAAATAAACTAGCAGATTTCAGATCCAATTTCCATAAGAACACCTGAAACTTCCACCAGAGTGGCCCAAATGCCCAGCTAGATGCTAGGCTTTTAAAGATTAATCAACTGTTCGAATAGATATGATTAACAGCTACAGAAGGCCTCACATGTGTCGGGATCTTCACGGATAATGTCCTCTTAAATGTATAAAAGCTCTTAGGACTCTACTTTCTTATGATGAGGACAGAAAGTAACATCAGGTTTCCTGAAATGTTTTGGATATAACAGTTTTAATAGAATTTCTGTTAGATTAAGTCTTATTTTTATTTTGAGAAGATAGAAAAGCACAGATATTTTCACCATATATAAAATAACATTCTGTCCACTTTTAATTTCTACAAATGAGACTTCCAAGAGATTAAAACCCTCAAGTCTTATTTTAAAAAGGCAAAATAAAATCTAGCATTCACTACTGAGAATCCCGGAAAAGCATTTAAATATCCAGTAAGGTTTGGAAACTTTCATAAAAGCTGGTTATGGCATCAATGTTGTAAACATTTCACATACATCTTAACTGTCATATTAAGCATTTGTCCTAGGAGCTGAGAAAAGGCCAATAAAGCACGATAGTTCACAACTGATCCCAATATAGAAAAGACAAACCTGATAGGAACCGAGATACTAAATTTCTTATTAGACATAAGTATGAATTAAAAGGTTAACCATTTAATTCATATAAAGGCTTGAAGGCTGAGAGGTAACCTGTTAGGTGCTGTAAGTACTCCAAGACTCAGTGACAACATTCCTGTTAAATGCCATTAATTCCAGCACAGTTTTTCAATTTTAACTGGCTATCTTTTGTTTGGCTCACTCTGCTATTATGCATTGTGATAAATATGTCAACAGAAACATATCTAATCTAATAAAAGAGTAATATGCAAATTAACCATCACTCCAAGACACCTAAGCCATGCCCACCAGCCAATCAGAGTGTCTGTATGCAAATTAACCCAGCCAAGATGGAGGTCTACAGCCACAGAGCTAGAGCAAACAGGAGGCTTCCATTGTACCAGTGATGGAGTTGAAACTGCCTGCCTAGGTGGGCCAGGCATCTGCTGAAGGCAACAATGTTTCAATTATAGAAGCCATGGAGCTAAAGCAAACAGGAGGCTTCGTTCATTGCCTGACTAGGCCTCTGCTCAAGAAAACAAAGTTTTAATTATAGAAGATAAATAAACCCCAGAAACCTAATTCCAGCCAGCCTCGCTGGGACATTGGGTCAATGGGAGCTATGGGCAGCTTGAAAATGGCCCCAGTAGGGACCTGAATCCTGAAGGGATTGTGGGCAGCCTGAAAACGGCCCTCAGCCCCTCATCCAAGTTGGCCACACCCCCATAGGTTGAGGGTCCTCACTGGGGGGCTTGGCCAGCCTGCAAACAGCCATCAGCCCCTCACCCAGGCTGGCCAGGCATGCCAGAAGGTGGACATCCCCCATGGGGTCCCAGACTGCGAGAGGGCACAGGCCAGGCTGAGGGACTCCCCAAAGTGCACAAATTTTTGTGCACCGGGCCCCTAGTTAAAGTATAATATATATTTAAATAGATTGATACTTCTCTTTTCATTCTAAAAATAGAACAAAGAATTTTTATTGATATTAAGATCTGTTCATGTGTAATCTCATATTTTGATTAGCTGAGTCAGCCATAAATGCAAGTAAATATTGGAAGTAATCTCCTACGAGCAAGAAATTAAAAGTTCATAGAACCAGAACCATCTTATGCCAGCACACTAAAATACCTGAAGCGTAAATTTCAATTTCAGGTTATCACAAAATCCAGAGTCAGTTAAAAACAAGATAATATTGTGTTTGCACATAAAGGTCACATATTCCAAGCCATTTTCTGAAATGCTTTCCTTTTACTCAAATACAGTAAATCCTTGATTCTGTGGGCCTTTATTTAATGGTCTTCGGCTTTAATGGACAATATTTCTGCTCCATATGTCATATGTGAAAATTAAGACCCTGTTAATTTTAAAACACTGTTAACCAAAATTTGCTAATAATCAAGCTAACAGGTTTTGTTGTTGTTATTCATTGTTATTTTTATCAAATTTTAGTAAATAGGCCCTTTGTTGGAAAAAACAACAACACTGTAGTAATTTTTCCAATACAAATAAATATTACATATCTACAACTATAGTCTACAGATTTAAACCCAAGAGTCACCACTCGGAAACAATGTCCAGTGAATGATTAGCACGTGGTCACACCACACTGTGAAAGGTAATTGGTTCTGTTGTCACATAGTGTGACGTTTTGTAGCAGTTTAGCACTGCTGATCCATGTTCCCATGCCATGCCCCAGACGTGTGCATTTGTTTACTCAGAGTGACTGGTGAAAAGAACACATATGGTAGTCTTATTCAGTATAAATTTAAAATTTCTATAATACATATAGGAAACTTTCCTGTGGAATTAAACTATTCATACGCACTTAATTTTGATACACAAACGTGTCTACATAAGTAAAAACAGGTAAACTAATCTACCATTTTTTTTAACATGCACATTCAGAAAATCTACCCTATTATGTAACAGATGTTGGCTTTAATAGACACCCCATTGCCAGAATTAGTCCATTATATGGAGCTTTCACTGCAACTTCTCATTATCACTTTTTTAAAAAGTCACTTGATAAGAAGTGTTAAGCTACTGAATTTAGGCTGAAGATAAATATATCCTTTAAATGAGGTGATCATCTTTTAATCAAAGGGAGGGAACTAAACTTGAATTCTGCATACTCTGGCCCCTCTGCATGTTAATCACACTACTTTAGATATTGGCTCTCATTTAAACTGCAATTTGCCCCACTCTGTCTAAACTATCCTCAGTTTGGTTCTAGAGAAGACAGAATAAAAGACATTCAACCTTAACACTTCCACTAATTGCAATGAAAAAACTCTGGGGTAAGTTACAGATCAGAAAATTCTATCAAAACACGAGAAACAGCCTGATAGTGAGTCTCCTGTTTTGTTTGGTGGCTTATTGGTTGCTTGGTTGGCGTGGAGGGTTTTACATTTTTGTGTTTTTTATGGTTTGTTTTTTGGCCTGGGTGCTAGAGTAACCCCCAATGTGCCAATGAATACAGACAGTAAAGCCCAAGAAATGCATCCTGTGTGTAGTCAGGGGTCCAGGAAAAAAGAAGCAGAGACGCTGGAACGCATAATCTTTTTACTTTTATGCTCCCTACTCCCGACGAACAGCAGCAAAGAAGCAGCGCCTTCTTTCTCCCTACAGCACTGAATCAAGTATGTTGTCTCTACACCCTGCACCAGGAAAGCCTGGGGAGATTCAGTGCCACTTGCCCTCCCACCAGCAGCCACCCAGTCCCTGGGAGTGGATCCCCGCTGACTTGCCTTGCTCTATGCCAGGCGAGTGCTAGCAAGGATGCAGAGTCCCCCTCTCTCCCCAGGGCCACTGTGCAGAGAGACCTTGCACGACTGAGCACTAAAGCCCCAGCTCTCTTCATAAAAGGGCAGAAAGAGGAGCCTTAGGAATCAAAGACGGAGGAACAGATCAGATCGTGTGGAGGCAGGAGCTAGAGAAAAGGACATTTTATTGGAACCGTGCAGAAACTTCATTACTTTAATAGGAGCTTTTCTCCTTTCTTTCCTTTTGACTCAAAGTGGCCTCATCCAGGATCCTGACTCAGCTGCCTCCTTCTCCCGCAGCACCACTCCTTCCTCATCAAGCCCTCAGGACAATGAGACCCTGGTCAGCATTAAACAGTCTTAGGAACAAAGCCTTGGGCTCTTGACCAGAGACACTTTCAATCAAACTAAAGGTAACATCTAGGCCTCACTTGGGTCAAAGCTCCAGACCCAGCAAAGTGGAATGATCACATTCTTGCAAAACCAGATGAAGTTTCCCACGGCTGACATCAGGACTAGATGCACACTGATCAGCTACCCCCTCCCCTAGCACCGACCAAACAGTGGAGACCATGCCCTGACCATGACCTTAGCTCCCTTAGTCACCATGATCAATGCTTTCTCCCTAGGTAACCATCCTCTGGAAGCCATCAAAACAGGTCTTGGAGCATGAGCTCACCTGTGACGCTGGGTATGGCACCATTTCCTTAAAAATAAAACTTTACTTTCTTGGCTGCAAACTCTGTTCACACTTGCCTGGGCTTTGATGCACACAGGCAAAGCGACCCCCTTTAGCTCAGTAACAGATTCCGCTCAGAAAAGATTCTGAGCACTTAACTCTCAGATTGACCTTCGGGAGAGACACATGTGAGATGAACTACAGTAGCACTGCGAAGGCTTTGAAAACTAAACTGATGTTGAAAGCACAGCCCACAGAAAATGGATAAGGAGGCAGGGTCTGATCTTGACCACCTGCTAAAGTAAAAAATCATAAGAACACAGATCCAGATGATTTAAACAGAATCCAGAATCTCATAATGTAATATCCAAAATATCCAGGATAAAATCTAAAATTACTGGACATTCAAAAAAAGA
>PVJC01025036.1:0-25040 GCA_004026665.1 Murina feae | reverse complement strand
CCGAGCTTCCCCCTGCCTCAGGCTTTCCCTCCCCAGCTCTGCACATGGTTCGGCCCTTGTCATCCGTTAGCTCTCAGCTCGGATGTCCCCAGAGAGGCCTCCACGGGTGCCCGTCCAACAAGCCCCTGGCCCTCTGCGCCTCCCTCCCCGCCCACGCGCTCCATTTCCTAACGCGTTCCCCTCGGAAGTCAGTGTGCTTGCTTCCTTGCGCCTGGACTTCCTTTATTGAGCATGAGTTCCGCGAGAGCAGGGACCATGCCTGCCTCTGGCTTGTTTGCTACCACATTCCCAGCATCCAGCATCTCATAGATGCTCCGTCAGTATCGGCGAGTAAGTGAATGATCAGGGGTGCTAGCCAGGGAAAGGGGTGAGGCAGGGCACAGTGCCCCGGCGAGGGAACAGCACGTGCGCCTTGTGTAGTGTGGGGCCCTGAGGCAGCCATGTCGGGGCAGTGGTCGGGATGGAGACAGGAGGTCCCTCCCATCCGACTGTGTCCTGTGCTGCAGGCGGCTGGTGGAGCGGCTGGACACCATGAGGCGCAACGTGATGGGGAACGGCCTGTCCCAGTGTCTGCTCTGCGGAGAGGTGCTGGGCTACCTGGGCAGCTCATCGGTGTTCTGCCAAGACTGCAGGAAGGTAAGGCCCTGCTCTGGCCCTGCCAAGCCTGGAGCAGCTCTAGTGCTGGCCCAGCTCTGTGGCTTTGCATCCTGGTTCCCAGGAGTACGTGCATGTGTGTATGTGTGTCCGTGTGTTTACACATACGTAAGCACATGGTATCCTATGCTTCCTGGCAGGAAGGATTGGAACCTGAAGATCAGATGGCCTGGCTTCTAGGGCCAGCCCTGGGGAGTGGACCACTGGGCCTCACAGGCCCAGGTGAGAATGCGGCTCTCCCACTAGCCATATGACACGAGAACACTTGTTCAGTCATGCGTTTTATCACCGTCCTGATCTGTAAAATGGGGATAATCGTACTGCGTGCCTTCTAGACTTATGCGGGTTGAATATTGTATGCAGAACTCTTAAAGCCTTGTATGGCACATTAAGTCCTCAGTAAACGGTGTTGGTTTTTATTAAGTAAATACAACTCTCCTCCAAGCCAAATCGTAAGCTAGGATTGCACTTCCCATGCCATTGGTCTGCTTTTCCAGCCTGTTGTGGACTAATTCTGGGTCAGGGGAATCCAGAAGGACGCATGTCCGTGGTAATCACTTCCCTCAGGTCCTGGTCGTCAAAGTGGGAGGACAGTATTCTCTGGAGTGACGCTGACCATAGCGGGGACCAAGGTTTCCAGGACTAAGAGCAGTCGGGAGGGCTGCCTGGAGGCGCTGGCTCCTAACGCCTTCTGAGAGGCTGAGAGTCGAGTGAAGGGCATTTCGGGCGGGGAGAGCAGCACAGCAAAGACGTGGAGCTGGAAATGGGCTGGGCAAGCCCCTGGCTGTGGGGATGCAGGCCCGAGGGCAGGGAGAAGTAGACTGGATGAAAGAAAACACAGGACATGACATCAGATTTGACTTAGGAGCAGGTGGCACTTGGAGGAGGGACAGAGGCGAGGTCATGGAGACTTGGACACATGGGGCAGAGCTGAGATCTTCGTGGGAGATGGGCCTCGTTAGAAGGAAGAGCTCTCGGAGGGCCAAGCTGCATTTGAGCAGAGCGGGCAGGTCCACAGGGCCCAGAGCCCCTGGGAGATTATCACACAGGCGCCCTGCAGCCACCTGCCAGGCCTGGATCCCTTAGGAAAGTCAGGAGAGCCCAGCCAAGCATCAGCCCCTCTAGGGGCACTGGTGTCTGGGAGGGGAGGACCCTGTCGTCCATTCTCTCATCCAGCAAGTATGTCCTGGCCTCCTCCTGGTGCCAGCCCAGGGATGCGGTGTGGAGACACAGCCCTGCCCTCGGGGACTCTGGGTAATTCGTCACAGATGTGACTGGGTTACGGAGGCAGCCCTGGGGGCCTGGGGAGCGCTAACCGGCACTGGCCTATCAGGGGTATCCGAGTCCCTCCACTCTGGGCTCACCAGTTACTGGGGCGTTTCTGTTTATTTCCATCTCCACTTCCTACCTCCTCTCCTTTTGCAATGGCGGGCAGGTGTGTCCCAGAGGCCTGTGGCCGTGGGCAGGCTGCTGGGGCGATCTGACGTGGGGAGTATCCAGATCCAGGGTGGGGGCAGGTCTGCAGGGGCTCCTGGCCACACGGAGGCATCTCCTGTGGGAGCCCTGGCACATTTCAGCAGCCACAAGCTAAGAAGTGGGGGGGGGGAACCCTTGATGCGGGCCCTTGTGGCAGCCGCCCCTCAGTAATTGGGCCCCGCACGCCCAGGCCGCCCGCCTCTTAGGGGAGGGCTGTGGTGGGAGGGAGGGGCGCTGGTTAATTAGAGAGGCCTGGCGCCCCTAATTGCTCAGGATCTGAGTCAGCCGGCTTGCGGCTTGCGGTTTAATTGCCAGTCGGGTTTCACCAGCGACAGGGAGGCGGGCCGGACTGCAGGGTGGTGCTGTCTTCCAGCGAGGGAAGCAATAGGATTCTTTTTCTGGTTTCAGGCAAAATGTGTCTCTGGTGAGGGTGCTGCGGAGGCCGCCCAGGATGGGGAGGTGCTGGGGGGAAGGCGCAGGCCAGAGCCTAGCCCCCACGCCACAGCCTGCTCGAGGTTCTGAGGAGTACAGGAGGGGCTCCGCCGAGACCCCAGCAGGAAAGCTGGCAGTAACCTGGGGGCCACTAATCCCATCAAGGGGGCCCCACCTTCATGGTCTCCTGGAACACTGATCACCTCCTGAAAGGCCCCACCCCCAAACCATCCCACTGGGGAGAGGGCTTCACCATACGAATTTGAGGGGCCGCACCCGTTGGGTCCATTACACCTACAGAGCAGAAGCTGGGGCTGGGGCTTTTGTGTCTAAAAGCGATTCCCATTCTCTGTAGGTTTGAAAACTCCTGCTCCCAGGTCCCAGCCCCAGGCCCGGCTCAGGGGGCTGGTGAAGGGCCTGGAGTGGCAGGCCTTCCCCCTGCCTCTCTGCCTCCCCTTACGCTCCCCACACCTGTCCCCGCACCACACAACCCCCACTACCCTCATCCTGCACCCCACCTTCACATACCACTCGACACCACACCTCCCACACCCCCAACTAAGGTGACCGACTTTTAACAATTTGTCCCGCGTCCCGCGGCGTTTTAAAAAAGTCCCGATTTTTTGGAAAGAATGCACGACAAGCTAGGGAAGGGCGGGAGAACGGGGAGGGAAGATACGGATTTCGGCGGCCAAGCGGTCCATGGTGTCCCGCTTTACCAAGGTTAAAATCTGGTCACCTTACCCAACACACAACCCTCATCCCCCGCTTCGCACGCCCCCACCCCCAGGGCTGTGTCCTGCGCCCTCCCTCGGGCCCGGCTGGCCTGCCAGCTGTGAGCACCGAGGCCATGGTGTCACCGTGTGTGTCCTTGAGAGGCTACCGAGCGCTTTTACGAACGTCATCCCGGCTGCTCCTCCGCACAGAGCTGTCGGGGGGCTGGGCGTGAGCCTGTCTCCCGGTCACACGTGGAAAACGGGCTCCGTGGGCACCCTGTGGCCTCCTGGGCCACCTGGCTGGGTGGTGGGGCGCTAGGTGCCCCCGGGGCGCTGGCTGGGCTGCCCTCCATTCCCTCACAAGGAGTGCTTTTCCTTCCTAGAGAACACGGCAGCTCCGCCCGTGTGGCTTAGAGGCTGAGCGTCTGCCTATGAGCAGGGAGGTCACGGTTCGATTCTCGGTGGGCGCACATGCCCGGGTTGCAGGCTCAGTCCCCACTAGGGGGCGTGCAGGAGGCAGCTGATCAATGATTCTGTGTCCCCATGGATGTTTCTATCTCTGTCTCCCTCTTCCTTCTTCTCTGAGATCGATAAAAATACGTTTAAAAAAAAATAACCCAGGAGGCGAAATAGCATACTCAGTGAAATATTGAAAACTTTTCTCCTAAAACCGGGAATAAGACAAGTTCTTTGTATCTTTATCACCACTTCTGCCCAGTGTTGTACTGGAAGCCTGTGCACAGAGGGTCTCGGATTTGATTCCAGTCAAGGGCATGGTAACTGGATTGCAGGTTCGATCCCCGACCCCAGTTGGGGCCACGTGGGAGGCAACCAATCGATGTGTCTCTCTCCCTCCCTGCCTCCTTCCCTCTAGTAATCAATGGGGGAAATGGCCTCGAGGGAGGATTAACAAAAACAAATAACTGTCATTATTCACGAATAGCATGATTATGTAACTAGAAAATCTGAAAGAACTTAAATGCATTCATTAGTAGGTGAATTTAGCAAGGCTGTTGTATACAACTTCAGCGTACAAGAAAATTGGTATTTCTACACAAAATTGGTATTTCTAAGACAAAAATGAGAGAAAATAAGTCCAATTTATGACAGGGAACATTGGTAGGAGGTGGGTACAGAATGGTCTTTGGATAAATCACGCGAGGCCATTTGATATCCATAGGGAAGAAATGTATCCTGACCTTTACCTCACACCACACACACTGTCAATTCCACCCTGATTCCAGATTTGAGTGGGGAAAGGACAATGGTCAATATTTTGGAGGAGACAGAGAAACGAACACAGGAGAAATCCCTGTATGGGCCCAGGCATGGGTGCTCATATCAGCATGGGTGATGCCTTTGAGGATCCCAGGAGCACCCAGAAGGCTCTGTTGGAGGCCACCTTCCCCCGCACTCTGTCCAGTGCTGGCCGTGGTGGGCTGGCTGCCCTCCCCACCACTGGGGGTAACATGTCTTTCCCTGGACTTTCGGAAGCAGCCTGATGTTCTCAGGATGCTCCCATTCCAACAGCTGAACACTGTGGCTAGCTGGGCCCACCTCAGGGGTCCAGGGCCTGGGCGGTGGGAGAGTGGGCAGCCCTTGGGGGAAACTTTTCCTTCCTTCGGAGCCAGCTCAGCTCCCTAGGCCCATCCTTGCAAATGAAACTTAATTTCATGAAGGGCTTGTCTCTGCAGAATTTTTTCATTCATTTCACGGTACAGCGTTTCATCGGGTACTGACGATACGCCGGGCCCAGGGGGTAGGTACTGTGGTGAACAAGGTAGGAGGTGGCCCTGCCCCGTAATCGTAAGAGCCAGTACTTCTCTTACTTGGTCTGCCAGACGCTGCTCTGAGGCCCTGTTACACGTTAACTCATTCAGCCCTCCTAACAGCCATATGGGGTTGGCACTGTTATCATGATCCTTGTACAGATGTGTAAACTGAGGCACAGGGTGATTAAGAATCTTGCCCAAGGTGACTCAGCTAGTTAGTTGTGGAGCCAGTATTTGAACCCAAGCGGTTTGGTTCTGAGCATTTATTTATGAATAAAATCAAACCCGTGGCATTCTAAGCTAAGGAAAGGCGATATGGACAAGAGCAAATAAATACAGTCATTCCAGAAAGTGGCAAAAAACACACAAAAAAGCAGGGATCGGGGAGGGGAAGGAAGGGCACTGTCAGAGCCAGTGGGGAGGGCGTGGGAGGCAGTTATTTTGCATGTACAGCGAGGGCCTCAGATGAGGAGGTGACATTTGAGCTGAGACCATAACAAGAAAAAGTCATGTCTGGCAGAAAGGGTCCTGAGCAGAGGGAGCAGCGTGGACGGTGTTCGGCTTTGGGAAGAACAGGGTGTGAGTTAGGACAGGAAGAACGCCAAGGGGGCCGGGGAGGGAGGGGCCCCTCGCGTGACCCTGCGAAGCTTCGAGGCCTGGCCCTTGCGGAGTCTGTGGATCAACTGAGGCCCTAAAGTAGGAGGAGGCAATTTTAAAAATTGTTTTAAATTGGTGGTAAATCCACATAACATATACAATTTACTTTTTAGATCATTTTTAAGGGTACAGTTCAGGGGCATGAAGTCCGTGCATGTTGTGCTGTCATCACCACCATCACCTCCAGAACTGGCTCATGTTGCAAAACGGAAACCCTGTCCCCAGGAATTGTTAACTCCCCGTCCCCACCCTCCCCAGCCCCTGGCATCCACCCTCCTACTTCCTGTTCCTACGCATTTGCCGACGTTAGGGACCTCATGTGAAGTCGTACAGTATTTGTCTTTCCGTGACTGGCTTGTTTCACTTAACACGTTGTCTTCACGGCCCATCCGTGGGGTAGCAGGTGTGAGTTTCCCTCTCTTTAAGGCTAACATTCCATTGTAGGTAGGCATCCCATGGTGTTGATCCGTTCCTCTGCCAGTGGACTCTGGGCTTGCTCCTGCCTCTTAGCCGTTGTGAACAGTCCTCCCGGGAACATGCGTGTGCAGCTATCCCTTGCAGGCCCTGCTTCCCATTCTTGGGGGCTCATACCCAGAAGCAGTTGCTGGACCACATGGTGGTTCTGTTTCACTGTTGGAGGAGTCGCCATCCTGCTTCCCATGAGGGCCGCCCCCTTTTATACTCCCACAAGCAGTGCACAAGGCGAGGAGGCGACGAAACCCATCCATGTCCCCCACTCCCCTTCCAAACCCACGCGCGACACCACTGTCCCTTGGGTGTGGCCACAGAAGCAGCAGGAGCCCTGAGCAGCAGTCGCTTTGTCCAAGCTGCCTCCAGGCTGGCCTTGAGGTGCCCCCTGCCCTCCAGCCTAACTCAGATGTAGGAGACGGGAGCTGGTGCCTCATTACCAAGATGGATTTTTTTCATTCAGCTACTGATGTTTCCTAAATTCCCGGGAAAAGTCACTTAATTCGTCTGCCCTGAGGGCCCGTGCTGGCTGCTGGGTCACCCGGGCTGCTTGGCACGATCTGACTTGGCGGCTGGTGCGGGATCGGAGGATGGCAGTGGACACCACGCAGCAGACGCGTGGAGCACGTGTCTGCCCGGGATCTGGAGGTCAGGACGACACTTTTTCTTGCTGCTCTGGTGCCTGCGGTGTGACTTTCTTCCCCCAGAGGCGTTTCTTTCCTGCCACATGGAGCAGTCCAGAGACCAGTCTGTTCACCCTGTCATGCCACTGACCTTCAGCTCAAGGTCAAAGTGGCGGGGGGTGGTGGGGGGCTTGGGGAACCTTGAGACCCTCTGGTGGCAAATCCCAGAGCTTCCCGGAGACCAGCCTTATGGCCATTCAATTAGACCCTGTGAGACCAGAGAAATGTGTGTGTGGTCTTTCCCCATTGTGAGTGGGAGTGGGGTTCTGGGGGTACCCCTGGAATAAGGGTTTCTGGAGGTCCCCGTGGAGGATGAGATGCGGCAGAAAGCATTATTCCAAGGATTCGCATCCCGTGAGGAAAGCTAAAGGCAGCACCACTCTCCAGCGCTGCGGCATCAGACGAGTTCCCGTCCGTTAGTCATTGCGTGTGGGGTCCCCATGGCTGTGGGCCGTGTGGGCAGATACAGGGGAGCAGGAGTGTGAGAGCCCACAAGCCGGGAGGCGATCAGGAGGAACCGAGAGCCCGTTGGGTAGGGGTGGGGCTCCTTTCCCCTGCCAAGGGCCAGGCGGACATTTACAGCACCGTTCTCAGGCCAAAATTACCAGCTTAGAAAGTAGCCCGCTGTACGGGGTCAAACATTTAATTAACTCACCCCGAGTGCCTTGGCAGGGACAGGCCAAAGGATTTCGTGGGCCAGGTGTTCCCACCCCTGGCTTAGGGAATTAAATATTCCAAATTGCACCCCCTCGCAGTGGCCACGCCCATTCCGGCCGATGACCTCTGTTCTCGGGTGTGAGTGACAGTAAGCACCTTCCCTATGGCTCCCCACCTTTCCCGGGCGTCTGTCCCCCACCTGTCCAGCCCCTTCCCCAGCTCTCTGCTGGGAGTAGCCGGGAGGCCCCTGGGGAGTGTAAGGCTGCAGCTTCCCGGCGGAGCTGCCCGCATGACGTGCCTGTAAGGTCTGGCCTTCCCTTTGCCCCTTTCTGTCAGGAACGACTAGGTTAACCACAATGGCCTCTCGGGCAGCCTTCCGGACACCCCGTCCACTTAGCCTGCCTGCGTGCCACACCCTGCCCGCTGGGAGCTCCCGCTGTGACCGAGTGGAGTGCAGCGGGAGGAGTGCTGTAGTAGCAGGGCATGGAGTGGCCCCAGGCAGGGGGCGCTGGCTGGCACCCTAGGGCTGTGTGAGCCGGGCCTGGAGGGTGGAGACCCAGGTGCCTGGGGAGGGCAGTGCAGGAGGAGGCACAGCTCTGTAGAGGCCAGGGGACAGTGGGGTGCAGGGCCTGGGGGGTGCATTTGGCACAGCGAATGGTTTGGGGATGCGGGGGAGTCGGCAGGGAGAGGGAGGCAGGCGGAGGAAGGTGGAGGGAATGAAGTGAGGCTTGTGAAGGGCCCTGGGGCCTGGCGAGGGAGTGTCCTCTGTGCAGCAGAGCCTTCGGAAACAGGGTTCTATTCAGGAAGCAAGTGGGTCTCCGGGGAGGTCAGGTCCGGAGGCAGAGCTGGAGGGGGACCGAGTGGGGGTGAGAGAGCCTGTTGGAGGCTCTAAAACAGTAAACCAGGTTGCACTCCAGAGGCACAGACGCATAAGCTTCAGCTCCCAGCTGGGCTGCTGCACCCCCTGACCTGTGGGGGCCAGTGCGGGCCGAGGAGCAGGTCCTGGGGCAGTAGACGGAGCTTGTTGTTATTTTAAAGCAATGGCAGGTTTGCTTTCCAAATCTCTCTGTCTCGGGCTGGGACTGAGTTCGTGTCCTCTTAGCATGGGGACACCAGTGTGGGGGTTGGCTTGTGCTTCTGAGATGCCCCCTCCGTATCTGATGTTTCTGTGATGCCATGTACCCTTTATAGCACCCAGGAGGTAGGTAAGCAAAAGACAGTGATTCAACCCATTTCCCGGGTGGAGAAACTGAGGCTCTGAGAGATGACTTGCTCCTGGTGGCACAGACAGGGCCTCACATCTCAATTCAGAACTTTGCTCACTCTTTGGGGGGTAAAAAGAGCTGAAGACTCATAGGAGACCCCCTGCCCCCCACCACAAAGGAAGGTGATCCTTGGTGCCAGCTTGCCAATTGGATGCCAAGGCCATTGACTAAGTGACTCTAACACTGGGGAAAGGGTCGTGGGCCCTAGTGCTCACCCCCCACAGTAGTGTGTGGCCCCCTGGCCGCCCCTGAAGCAAACCTCCCCACAGAGGTTTGTCGCCCCCCCCCCCCCCAGGATGCTGGGCGGAGCCTGCACACGTCTGGGGAAGGTTTGCAGGGGGGTTGTGTTTGCTGAGTCATGGGGGGCTGGCTGGGCCCTCATGGAGTGAGCAAAACGTCTGTAGGCCTGGGTTGGGGTCCGGCACCCCCTCGGGCCCCTGGTCACCAGAGCTCCGTGGCCCTTTCCTCCGGGTCTGGTCTTTGTATGCCCGCTGGGGTGCAGGCAGCAGGAAGCAGTGTTGGCAAATCCGTTTAGCAGCTGTTGCCGGGAACGGTAATTTTGTGCAGCCTCTTGTCCTCTGTTGTGGTAAATAACAGATAATGACATTTGCAGTCCGCGCTGTGGCCGGGTGCTCCTCACCTCACCTCACCGTGGAGCCCGGCCAGCTGCCGCACCTCCTGCCGCAGCCTTTCCTCTCGGCCCTGTGCTGTTCGCTGACCCCAGCGTGGGGTGGGTGGAGCCTGCCCTCTGTCCCCCGAGGGTGGAGGGTGGGCAGCAGGTGCCTCTCCTGCTAGTGGGGCAGCTGGGAGGGGGCAGGGAGGGGGGGAGCCAGCTTCTCTTCAGAGGCTGCCTGTAGCCCCAGCCTCCAAACCAAGAAGGAATCAGACGCAGCTGGGGGGATCTTTCCTCGCTCCCTCATGAACTCTTTCCTCGCCCTTGTCATCCGCCTTGGTGGGGCCGCGGGCGGGATTATGACCTGCCAGGCCTGCCAGAGACCCCTGTGCCCCCGGAGCACCTCTGCTGTGCCGAGTCTCCAGGTGCAGACAGGTGTGGACTCGGGCCCTCCAGGGAGCAGGCGAGGCCTGAGCTCCAGGGGCACTGCGTGGCCTCCCCACCAGCTCCCGGCTGCCGCAGGGGAGTCTCATGAGCCCCCCAGCTGGTTCCCTGCGCCTCGCTTGTTCATCCTGCCCACGTGCGGCTCGATCAGCGCACTCTGCCCGCCCCCTGACGTCTTCCATGGCTCCCCCTGCCCTCAGAAGGAAGTCTGACCGCCTCCCCACGGTGCCCAGGGCCCCCAGTCCATTCCCTGGGCACAGGCTGCTGGTGCAGCGGCGTAAATGCACCTCCCGGGCTGGGAGTTCCGGGGCCTGAGGGTCGGGCCTGACTGCACCTGCCCGGCCATCACCACTCATCGCCGCTCTCCTCGGAGTCCAGTCGTCGCCAGCACATCGCCAGGGCCCCTAATTGCTCGTTAGTGCTGCCGCAGCTGGAACATTCAGGAGCCTGAGGGTGTTTGTCTAGGCTGCTGTGTTTTTCCAAATAAAAAAGTCAGGTGTTTGCTGGCTTCCAGGATAATTGACTGTGTCCCAGGCCCTGGAGGGGGCGTGGGGAAGGGAGAGGGCATTTTCACATGCACCGACCTTCTGAGAGGTAGGTTGACCCTGGAAGTCAGGGAAGACAGTGCTGACCCCTGGAGCAGCTGCCGAGGGCTGTCCCCGGCCGAGTAGGCAGGGGCTGGGCGGGGGGCGGGAGGGTCTCCCGACCTGGGCCAGCGGGGGCTGTGCAGTCACTGGAGAGACAGTCGGATGCTCACTGTGGGAGCTCACAGGAGGAAGTAACCAGCGCGTGGGGTGGGAGTGGGGGTCAAGGAAGGCGTCACGGAGGAGAATGCATTTGAGTTATTCCTGAGGGTTACACAGGCGCTCACTAGCCATGTGGCACAGCCTGGCAAAAGCACGGAGGCACGGGAAGCCCTGGAGTGCTCGGAGCAGGCGGTGCCGCTCGGCGGGCGCGACGGGCTTGGCGAGGCTGCCGAGTGAGGTGGGGGCCGGAGACTTCTGTGTGCATCCGTGTTCTGTGTGCATCCATGTTCTGTGTGCATCCATGTTCTTGTCTTTCTGCTCCTGAGCCTTGGACCCCGTGCTCTCGCCTAGTCTGGGGCCTGGCAGCAGCAGGCCCTTGGCATCATCGGCCCTGCCCTGCCGTGAAGTCGCTGCCCACCCGATTCTAGGGGAAGGGATGGCGGAAGGATAACTGAGGCTCCTGCCTTGCCTTCCAGCAAGCAGGGCTGTGATGTCAGTGTCTCTGAGATCAGGCTGAGACGCTGGGCACATGCCCTGGGACTGTCGCATTTCAGAGCTGGCGTCTTGGCGGCAGAGCTGGCCCGGGGTCCTGGCTTGGCCAGCGCTGACCGCAGCCAGGGCCCTCCCTCCACACCGGGGCTTCGTGGCAGCCCCAGGGAGCCAGCCGCCCCTGCAGCCATGAGCTCAGGGGCAGCTGAGAGGGGTGGGCATTGTCAGGACTCTGGACGTGAGGAGGAAACAACCCCAAATGGTCTAGCCTCTTCCTGCCTGTCACTCTGAGAAGCAGGCTCCTTTAACAGAGGCTGGGCTAGGGGCGCGGGTGGCAAAAGCAGAGGTGGGTTATGCAACCAGGGCCGGGCTGAGGAGGCTGCCGCCGGCTTTTCTGGCCATCAGGGCCCTGTGTCCGTGCTCCTGGTATGGCCGGTGTGGGTCTCGGAAAGCGAGCTGCCGTTTTTCTTCAGACCAGCATTGGTTCCTGGGCCCCTTCGCAGCTAGTGTGGGGGTCACAGAGTGTGGGTGAGAGGTCAGATGGGGACTTGAACCCCAGTCTGCCCTCCGCTGACTGCCCTTGTGTGACCCGGGACAAATGACCTACGCTGCCTGCCCGTCTCGCCTTGTTAAGTGAATAATCCGCGGCAGGCACACCTGCCGCACGCAGCACGCAGGCGTGTTGTGTCATAAGCCCTTGTGTTTGTTGTTGCGGACCTGGGTCTGCATCCCGGCTCTGCCACCTCCTCGTTACGTGAGCTTCGCCGAGCCTCCCAGCATCTCGGGGCCTCCGAGAGCCTCATCCACGACATTCGGGCCATAAACCCTTCCTCAAGGGGCCGTTGTGGGCGTAGATGAGATGGATTGTGATCGTGATAACGTGTGCTGAGTGCTGAGCTGCTGCCAGCCATGGACGCAGTGCTCAGTAAGCAGTCGCTGTTATCATGGTTGTGAGCCGTAACTCTAAGTGACCACGAAGCGAGGAGCAAGATGGATGTAAGCCGGAGCAGAGGTGGAGAGCGGTCGGCGACCGTGTGACCTGGCCGCCCGGGGGCGACCGCTGGTCCGAGTGTCATCCCCCAGCCCTGATGGGGGCCACGTGGACCTGCGTCTGGAAGCCTGGGGGACATGCCCAGCTCGGGGCCCATCACTTCCAGAAGCCCAGGAAGCCAGAGCTTCTTCCTTTAGGGCTGGAAGGAGCTGCTAATAAGGGGGGTTCCAGCAGGGGGAGCCCCGCAGGGCGGAGCAGGCCGTGTTCAGGGCTGATGGAAGCTGGATGGGGGTCGCTGCGCCCTTGATTATGTTGGACTCCATCTACCTTCTCTTCTTCCTCCCTTGGCAGGCGGGCACGGGGCCAGGGACGGGCCTGAGGGCACACCCGGCTGGGAGATGAATGGAGCTCATGTTCAGGAACCCCCGAGAGGCCCTTCTCAGAGGAGTGGCCAGTTCTAATGCACGCGGCTCCTGACCGGGGAGCTGTGGGGCACTTCCTCTGTCCGGACTATCACCTTTCGAAACCCAGGCTCCCTTTCGATTAATAAGGAAACTTTCCACATTCTTTTTATTTAAAAAAAAAAAATGTTTTTATTGATTTCAGAGAGAGGGACAAGGAGAGAGAGACATCAATGATGAGAGAGAATCATCACTCGGCTGCCTCCTGCCCGCCCCCTACAGGTGAACCCACAACCCAGGCATGCGCTCTGACTGGGAACCCAGCCCTGACTCCGGTGTGTGGGTCGACGCCAACCACCGCGCCACACCGGCCGGGGGCCCGCATTCTTCTACGACACGATTTGAAGTTTCAAAATACTACCCTGTGTTTGAAAAAAGTGAATATGACAGTGAACGTGCTTTCCCACTACACACGTCCCATCCCTGGGCCCCGGAGGGTCTGTCACCACCTCAGACAGAGGGACCCCGACGGAGCCGCTGTGTGCGGCATTCACAGAAGCACGTGAGGGGCTCCCCCAGCCTCTGGGGCGCAGCTGGCCTTGCCTGAGACAGGGCCGTCCCTCCCGTGTTTATGTGCACAGTTCCCTGTGCGCACGGCCCCGCCTCAGTCACAGGTGGCGCTCTTGCCCGCCCGCGCCGTGCGCCTCGTCCCCGGGGCTGTGTCCTGGGCACGTCCGGACACCTCACACTGAGCACGTCCCCGGCGCCAGCGTGTCATCCTCAGACGCCACGAACGAACGAGTGGATTCGCCCAGACCGAGCACCATGGCGCCTGTGGTCCCCTTTGCTCAGACGTTAGCTTGGCTGTTTTTTAAAAACCTTCCTCTCAGCTTCAGATTGAAGAACCCTTCTCCACGCGCTGACCAGCTGTGGTTTGAAACCGTAGCTGCCTCCACTGGGCCCCCGTCACCCACGCTGCACACCCCGTGGGCCCCATCGAGGCTGCTCAGACCGCCTTTGTTTCTCTGGAAAAGAGGCAAAACACGGGCACATAGTTTCTGGTCTCAGAGGTGATGCGAGGAGAACCAGGACCTAGAAGAGTTAACAGGGGCCGGTGGGTGGGCCTAGTAGAGGGGGCAGGTGAGCAGCCATCACCCCCAACCCCAGCCAGCCTGGCGGTCCTATCCTGCCCCTTTCCCCTTCCGACGCGCACAGGGGGGCACAAGTGCAGACAGGATCCAAGGCCCCCGTGAGGCGTGACTTCTTATATGCGCTTGTGAACGGTCATAATCAAGAGCTGCTCCTGTTCCCTTTGGGACCCTCCCCTCCAGCCAGGACACGGCGCCATGCGACACTGACGGCCTAGCACAGCGGTTCTCAACCTGTGGGTCGCGACCCCGTTGGCGGCCCAACAACCCTTTCCCAGGGGTCGCCTAAGACCATCCTGCATATCAAATATGTACGTTACAATTCATAACAGTAGCAACATTACAGTTACGAAGTAGCAACGAAAATAATGTTATGGTTGGGTCACCACATGAGGAGCTAGCTGTATTTAAAGGGCCAGAAGGCTGAGAACCGCTGAGTTAAAGCCTCAAGTATTTTCAAATGAACCGACTTCAATATTCATTTCGGCAGCGCAGCGTACGTGTTCCTGGCCTCCTTGTACGGAACACTTGAGCACAATTTCATCTTCTTTTGGTTGGCTGGGCGTCGCGGACATCTCTGTCTGTGTGATGGATGGTGATCCCGCCGAGCCCTCGGGCCTGTCGGGGTGTGGGCTGTTCCCCAGGGACGGAGTGTTCCCAGGCCGCGCGCTGTTCCTCGGAGGCGTTGGCGTCTGTGTGCCGAGCAGAGCAGCTCTTGGTTCCCGGTCCCGCGCCCCCTCCCTTCCTCTGATCAGATCAGTTTGGAAACCCCCAGGAGAGCTGGGGCCTCTGCGTGAGGTGGGCGGGGACTCACGGGGCAGCTGTGAAGGCCCACACGACAGCCAGGGCCGGGGCACAGGTGCACTCGCCTCGATGGTCCACTCGCACGTCCTGCCTCTTGGCGGTGGTGCGGGAAGGTGTAGGTGTTACCTGGCAGTGGCGGTGCTCCTGGGGGGCCAGGAGTCACCCAAGCGGCCGGGGTCATGAGGACGTCGAGGAGGGTGCCCCCCAGACACCGGGATGAGGCTGCGTCCCAGGGAAAGGAATTTGCGCACAGGGAAAGGGCACTGAGCATCTGTGGTTAAGGGTCGCACCCACATGACCTCTCCCGCCCTGCCAGGGGCACCCCAGGGTGGAGGACAGGCCAGGAGGGGTCCTAAGGGGTGCGGCCCTTAGCAAAGGATGCTCAGAGCCCTTGCCCTGCTGTCTGGGCCAGCCTGGGGTCACACACGTACCGAGAGTGAGGCCTGCCCGGCCAGCAGCCCTGCCACCCCTGGACACCCGACCCCGAGCGCGAGCTCTCCCACCGCCTCCCCTGTGCCGCCACGCGGGAGTTTCCTGTCTCTCTGTGTCTCGTCTCCTCGGTCACTGGCACATGCTCGGAGGGACCACGTCTTGCCTTCTCAACTGCAATAGTACTCGTAGCTGCTGTTTGTTCATTCATTTATTCTGCTAACGTTCTCCGTGCCAGGCCCTGGGAGTAGGAAGGTGAACAGAACCGACCTGCCCTCTGCCCTCGGGGAGCTGACAGCTGGTAGAGGAAGTGGTGGTAGTCACAGAGCCACGTGAAGGAGGCTGAAATTCCTGACAGCGGAGGACAAAAGGCAAGAGCTTATTATGGAAGCTCCAACCCCGGAGGAAGTCAGGGAGGGCTTCCTTGAAGAAGGGGTGCTTCTGCGGAGGTCTGAAAGCTGACGAAGAGGGAGTGCGGCCAAGTGCATCCCAGACAGAGAGAGCAGCACGTGCCAAGATCCTGTGGCAGAAAAAACACAGTGAGGACCAGAGACTGAAGACAGGCCCATGTGGCTGGGGCTCGCAGCACCGGGGCTGGGGAGGGGCTGGGAAGGAGGGAGAGTCTAGACTGAGCAGGCCTCACACTGTGCGAAAGGGGCTGTTTTCATCCAGGGAGCAACAGGAAGTCTTTGAAAGCTTTTATGCTGGCAGGAATGGGAGAAATAACATGATTACATTTGCATCTTGAAAAGATCACTCTGGCTGCCATATCGGGAACCAACTGGAGGCTAGCCAACGTGGGGATGAGGAGACGGACGAGGGGGCCCCGGTGCAGGCCGGGCCCTGGAGGTGGCAGCATGGAACGGGAAGGGTGATGGAGGGCAGTTGACAGTCAAGATTTAAAGTTTTTGGAGATGGATTATTTGGGTGGGAATGAGAAAGCATGAAGATGGAGGAGCATTCTGGGTTTTGGCTTGTATGACTTGATGGGTGCTGGCACCCTCTACAGATCCAGGCATGTGAGACAGGACTGTGGTTACTGCCTGCTCTGTTTCGTGTTCTGTGCTAAGCACTTTCATGAATCATCTGCCTTGATCCTCCCTGCGGTGGCATGAGTCCGCCTGTTACCACTGTTTTACAGATGAGGAAATGCGCCTCAGAGAAGGTTAGTGACAAGTCTAAGGTTGCGTCTAAACAGCCCCAAAGTCTGTGCCCCGTGGGCCATCCCCTGAACCATCCCCTTCCCCGTGTGTGCTCTAGCCTGGGATACATGTGTGCAAAAGGAATGCATGGAGTGCCTGAGACAAGATTGAGGAGATTGTATGTGCCCACGGAAGGCCTGGACTTTTGTCACTTCTGCTCTGAGGGAGGCCCAGAGCTAGACTTGGTTTGTTGGACACTCAGACACAATATGAGGCTGTGGGAAGCATGAGGCAGCCATGACCACTGGAGAAGCCAGTGCTCACTTGCCCAGGGCAATTCCGCTCAGTGGAAGCCCATCTCAGGCAGGGAAGCCAGTGACCACCCCCAAGGCCCCAGAGCTGTCCTTGACACGGCTGTGGGGTGCACCCTTTGCCCCGACTTCATGTCACAGCTGGCTCATACTTTCACTGGATTTTTAAAATACTACCTGCTTAATTTTCTTTTTTGGAACCTGGGAATAAAGATCAAGCCCATAGGGGAAAAGGCTCATTATTCTCTTACTGATTGGAGATTTAGTAGAGGAGCAATTATGTATTACTTGAACTGGAGCATAGTACCTTTTTGCTGGCCTGGATTCCCCAACCAGAGACACGGCATAACCGAGAGATGGTGGGATCTGACGTGGGTACCACCAGTGATGGCAGGCAGCCTGAAAACAGGGCTGTGCATGGGCGAGAAGGGTGTGAGCCTTGTCTTACCACCCCCAACCCCTCCAAAGCACCCCACAGGGCAAAGGGAGGAGGGAACATTTGGGAGGTGCCACTCACCCACACGCTCCCCGGGCCCCAGCATGGGAGCTGGCCACCCAGCCCTGTGTCCCCAGGCCAAGTGGTCTGCGTGCTGTCGTCTGTGGGTAGAAAACAGCACACAGCTCTGGGCACTCTGTCCTGGCTTCTTTCTCTGTTTCCCGGCAGCATGGCTGTTTAATCAATCACACAGTATTTATTGAGAGCATGTGCACACCCATCCTTTGAGTTGGCTTAAATATCACTCTGGCAATGCAGCGGGCAGCCACTCAGCCTTGGCAGGCTGACCTGGGACCGAGCACTGGGCACTTCATTGGGGACACATGGGCCCTGCCTGCCCCGCACAGTGCCATGCTGCCCATGGGCACTCGGCAGGTGACGGTTACAGGAATCAGTAAATTGGAAGGTGAGTACGAGTCAGGTGGAGAGGGGCGGGGTGGGGTGGGGTGAGGCTGAGACAAATGACAGACTGAGAATGGCAAGCACTGGATCACAACAGCTGATTGGAAGTGAGGCCTTGTGGGGAGCAGTGGTGAGTGCCGAGGCACCAAGCTGAGGCCTGGGTCCTGTGGCCCAGCGCCATCCAGCAGAACTTCCTGCGACGGTGGGAACGTTCTATTTCTGTGCCATTCGATGTGACATGCGGCTATCGAGCCCTTGAAATATGGTCAGTGTGACCGAGGAGCTGGGCTTTTCCTTTTATCCGGTTGTAATTAATTTTGATTTAGGCAGCCACATGTGGCTGCTGGCTACCGTATGAGCTGGTGCAGGTCTGGAGGAGAATCACGCAAGGTTTCAGAGCAGGGCGCGAGGGTGTCGCTGATAATCGTAACTGGCAGTTATTGAAAGCTTATAATGCGCTGGTCGCTCTTCATGTGAATCTCAGTTAACCCTCAAGACAAGCCTAAGGCACAAATATGATCCCATTTTACAGATGAGAACATCGGAGGCTTAGAGAGGCTTAGCGTAGCTTGCCCACGGGCCCACCCAGGCCTGCCTCGCTCCGAAGCCTGTCCCAGAGTACCAGGCAGCAGTGCTTCGGAACAGGCTCAGGGCAGTGCTTCTGGAAAGAAAGCAGAGTTGGTGACAGGGCACAGGATAGCCTGAGGGGGAGAGCTCAGGAGGACCGGGGCTCTGAGTGACCAGGTGAGGTAGATGATGATGGCCCTGGCATGCAGAACTAGAGCAGGAGCACAGTCCTGGGCAGGGGCTGTACCCTCCCAAAATCCGTACGTGGGAGCCCTAGCTCCAATGCGATGCTGTTTGGAGTGAGGCCGTGGGGGGGTGATCCGGGTTGGATGAGGCCCTGAGGGTGGGCACCGTGATGGGATCTGTGCTTTGTAAGCAGAGGAGGAGCCCAGAGCTCTCTCTGCACCATGTGAGGGCACAGCGAGAAGGGGGCCCAAGAACCTGGCCTGCTGGCACCCCGGTCTGGGAGTTCCAGCCCAGAACTGTGAAACGTGTGTCTGCCGTGTAAGCCACCCCGTCTAGGATTTGTTTTGTTATAGCAGCCCGAGCTGACCGAGGCAGGGGCAGAGGCCGCAGCCCCTCGACCTTTGCGGAATGTGTGGGGCAGGGCGGCCACAACGTGAGAGGGAGGCTGTGGGGAAGCCCATGGAGAGTTGCTGGGGAGGCCGCTGGGCCTGGGCTCCCTGTCTGCCCGGGAAACCTCTCTCGGTTGAGGAGTGGCCACCCTCCTCACCGGAGAAATATCGAGGGGGGCGGAGCCAGACTCCCAGAACCGGTGTCATGGAGCTGATGAACATATGCGGCTGCACACTCTGTCTCAAGTCACTCCGTGTCACCTCTGCCCGTTCATTCATTTGAGAATCATCAGCCACACTCCCAGGCACGTGAGCCGGCTCCTTGGAGAGCCCTGGGCACCAGCGTGGCACTGGGCAGGGGAGGGCATTACCCAGCTCGCTGAGGTCCCAAATCCTGATTGTTCCTGTCTAGCAGTGGGACCTCCGGAGGCCTTTACCATCTCCGAGCCTCCGTGTCCTCAGCTGCATCACGGAGGGCCTGCCCCCCTCCCCCTTCGTACTTTGTTGCTTGGCGCACACAATTGCTCAGGAAACGGTAGCGGCCGGTCTTGCGTTCTCTCCTTATTCCCGGCACCGTTGTCTCCGTGGGAGGGGCAGAGCACTCTGTGCTTGGAGGGCAACTGGCATCGAACCCTATAAGCATGTAGGAAACTCACCAGGAAAAGCTCACCTCTTGAAGGGCGACACTCCTTTTCACACGCGCACCATCTGTTTATCCCGGATAGTGGGAATTAGAATGAGGTGACCAGATTTTAACGTTGGTAAAGCGGGACACCATCGACTGCTTGGCCGCCGAAAACCGTATATTCCCTTCCCGTTCTCCTGCCGTTCCCTAGCTTGTCGTGCATTCTTTCCAAAAATCGGGACTTTTTTAAAATGGACAAATTGTTAAAATCGGGACTGCCCCGCCAAAAGCGGGACGTCTGGTCACCTTAAATTAGAAGGAAAACAGCCGGCCGGCTTCAGCACCTCTGTCCTCTCTCTTTACCCCTGGGGGAGGGGCCTGTGTGTATTTCCACCTTATGGGCTGATGGGGGAGGGGGGGGGGAGCCTGTCCTAGAGGGAGAAGGGCTGGGGGTAAGCATTGGGAGGGATAGCAAAAGGCAGTCCTAGTGGAGAAGAGGGGATTTCAGATCAGCTCACGGTGGGCTCCAGGGAGCGGGCTGCCGTGCCCTAACCTGGCACAGATCCCAAACCCAGGCCTGGCACAGAAGCGGCCGGGCCCCTTCCTCTGCAAGGGACCCTGGAACTCAGAGGGAGTGAGCACCCAGACAGGGACCCTCCTCAAGCCCGGGACCTTCACTGCTGTGATGGGGGTGACTTTCTGGGAGATTACCTTTTATTTGGAGAAACAGAAGGAAGGTGACCGTTCTCACACCTGAGTATTGGACGGTAGCTAATGCACACCCTCCCACCCCAAGAACGCGTTGGCTTCCCTTCCGCCGAGAGCTGGCTCCCCCTCCTGCAGCACTGGGCTCAGCTGCCCCATCAGGTGGTGACGACAGGCTCTGGGAAGCCAAGTTGGTGACATTTTCCTCTGCGTGGAGAGGGGTGTGCTTCTTGCTCAGTTGGCAGCCTGCAGGAAAGGCCAGGCAATAGATCCAGCCCACCCCTCGGTGCTAGGGCAGGTAGGGGGGCCGGAGAGAGCCCCCAGCCTACAGGGACATGGCAGAAGCATTGAGTAGCCCGTGCGCCCGTTCTCAGAGGAGGGCCTGCTGTCACGGGGGCAGACTGTGCCCCGTTAGCCGGGCAGGGGTCTCGGCCCCGCCGGGTCCCCCCGCCTTCCGGGGCATGTCGCCCTGCATTTCGAGGAAGCAAAATACATATTTGGAAGTTATGAGCTTGAACAGCATAGAAGGTCAGCCCTGCGGGAGCGAGGCTCTGTGTCTGGAGGAATTACATAATGGCTCCGGAGGCAGACCTGAGTCCTCTGCTTGCTGGGCGAACTGGGCAAATTCTCAGCCTCCTTCTAGCCCCGATGCCTCGCCGGGGAAACGGGCCTGAGGCTAAGGTGGCAGGTGCCTGGGCTCGTTCTGTGAAGTTCTGTGAAGGGACCGGGTGTGAAGTCATCACTCGTCTTTCTCACGGCAGCCCCTTCTCGCAACCGTGACCTTTTCTTACATGCTTATGCACAAATGTGTTTTCTTCGTTGCATAGCACCTTCTGCCGCCCACCTTTCCAGGGAGGGACACGGCCTGCTGTGCCCGGGGCCATCTCGCATTCTGCTGCCTGTGCTTGGCTCCTCCACGCGCGCCGGGCGCTTGGGCGGCTTCCAGTTCTCTGCTGTGGAACATGATGCAGCTGTGAATGTCGGGCAGCTTCTTTGCGATGTGCTCCAGCCAGAATGCGATGGTGGCGGGGGGCGAGAGGGGGGTGAATCTGCACCGTGGAGATCCATGGGCGGGCGCGTCCGTGGAGCCCCAGAGCCACCTGTGCCCTTTGAGTCATTTGCCCAAAAGCCATCTCTCCTCTGCAACGGTTTCCCCACCTCTCGGCTGAGGAGGAAGCAGCTCAAGTGTTGACCTCCCCGTGTCCTCTCTCTTATAGAAAGTCTGCACCAAGTGTGGGATCGAGGCCTGCCCTGGCCAGAAGCGGTCCCTGTGGCTGTGTAAGGTCTGCAGTGAGCAGAGAGAGGTAGGGTGCGCAGGGCGACGGGTGGGGGGCGCTGGGGCCGGGTCTGAGCCTGTCCCACTGGGGGAAGTTCATGGTTGGCCTTGGGGAGGGGCTTCTCTGGAGGTCAAGGAGGACCTACCGGGGGTGACCAGGGAGAAGGGTGGGGGGTCACCTGCTGGCCGGCCCATTTTCAGAGTGCGGAGGTGGCCGCGGGCCCTCGTGCTGCTAGGCCTGGGCTCCCTGGCTTCATTGGGAAGCCCTCACACGGGGTGTAGGTTGCGTGGCATTGGGGGGCAGGGGGCACCTATTATTATAGCAATAGTCACGTCCGCCCCAGGTGGAACATTTAGTAGGAGCCTGGCACTGCCCTGCATGAATCCATTAAATCCCTTCACGATCCCCTATGAGGGTGTGTCAGGATCCCCTTCCGCTGATGGGGAAATGGAGACCCGAGAGCTGGTCACCCAGCTGGCTCCTGTGGGAGCTGGAAGTAAGTGCAGCCAGGCCCACTGTGGCGATGCCACCCCACGGTCGCTTCCGGTGCAGAGGTTCTGTCATTCCAGTTCTGACCCCATTTTAGGAGGAGAAATGGAAGCGCAGTGAGGCAGTCACAGATGTGGGGCTTGAACCTGCATGTCCCAGCCCCACGGCCAGGGCTTTCCTCACTGTGCCAGGATGAGAAGGGGGGGGGGGGCACACCCGAGCAGGACGTTGGCAGGAGTTTCTGGGAAGGGGCACGGGACGGTGGGAACAGAATGAGCCTGGCAGAGGGAGCACGCCCCTGGTCTCTCCTTGCATGGCACTTGCTATGTGCTCTTACTCTGAGGGTCCACAGAGGCCTTCGGTGTGGGACATGCTCCACCAGGCTGTCCTTGAATAACGGCTGTCCCTGCCGTTCCATGTCCCCCCTTCCGCAAGTCCCATTGGCTCCCCCGCAGAGCCCCTCAGCCCGTCCTCCGTGGCCCCCAGCTGCCTTTGTTTACTTCCGCATCTTCCCGCACACATGGTTCGGTCCTGTCTTGCAGGCCACTAGGTCTCTGGGACTGTCTCCCAGTGTTGGTGTTGCTGGTCCTCTCTCTTTGCGCCAGCTTTCCTCGGATGTTTTGGAGTTTGGGTGCGTGTGCTCGTCTTAAAAGGGAATCAGTGTCCCGCCCTTGCTCTCCCTGCTCATCACCTCTACCCAGTCCTGGGGGGCCCAGTGCAGAGCCAGGTCTCTCGGGCCGTGAGGAGCTGTGTCCATGGTGACAATGGGATTATTCCCAAGACCAATCGTCAAAGCCGCAGGCAGCCTGGCCAGGCCTGGATGTGTGGGGGCCGCTTCCAGCTCCCCTTCGTGTTCCTCTTCTTAGGTGAGCTCTAGTTTAGGAGTGCAGGGGGGAGCTCTGCTTCTTCAGCCTCTTTTCCCAGATAGGAAATCCCGTCACCAGGCCCCGTTTTCAGTGGCTCTGGCCCCCCACCCCCCATGGTCCCTGTGCCCTAGAAGACCAAGCTCCCAGTTGCCTCCACCTGCTGAAGGACCCAAAGCTCCACGGGCTGTGCCTTCGGCGCCTCCAAATAGGAAACGTGGAGTTTCTCATCCATCGAGATGAACATCTTGTTTCTGGATGCAGAGAGGTGTACTCGCTGTTTTCAGAACATGCTCCTCGGAACAGGGAAGGTACCCAGCACGTGAACCAACATTCCGTCTTGCCTGGAGGTGCCTGATTTCTCATCCTGATGCAGAGATGATAATCTCTGTCTCTTAGAGACGCTGCAAGAACCCAGCCAGGGCCTTAGATGTACAAAGCGATGTACAAAGCGTACGTGTCCGGCCTGGCACAGGTACTCTGCGAGCATCAGAGGCCTCCCTCTCTCCCGGCCAGAAGCGCCCCCTTTGAACAGGAGGTCCTCCCAGAAGTCTCCTCTAAGACACAGCTCTCTTTGAGAGGGGACATTCCCTAACACAGCATCTTGTGGGAGACACCCCCGCAGGACGGAATGGCAGTCACAGCTGAGCTGTTCGAGGACAGAGATGAAGGAGCTGCCACAGAAAAGAAGGTAAATGAAAGGCAAGACGGATGTCGCCAGCGTGATAGCTTAGTGGACGGCTGCAGAGGCGGCTGGCCCTGCCCGTCCCCCCCTCCAGCGACCCTGGCATCCCTGAGAGTCAGGCCTGGGAGTCAGGCCTGGGAGTCAGGTGGTGCGGGGCCCACCACCAGCCCGTCCTAATCGCCAGAGCTCCGAGGCACCCAGGAAATCTGAAATAGCTTAGGATGAATTTTCTTATCTTTCTGAGGCAACGAATATGAAGCTGTGCAGCATGCTATCACTTTGTCCTTGAATTTCCAGAGGCGAGTAACACTCAGCAAGATGAAGAACACCACAATCCCGTCTCTGCAGTGCCCGGCAAACTGTGGGCACTCCGTGTGCGCGTCCTGAGTGTGGGTGCCCTTGGGTACCGGGCCCAGGTGCCGCCTCTTCCTGCCAACTTTTGGGATGGGAGAGTGACAGGGTAATTGGTTTGCTAATGCCTCTTTTAGAAATTTTGCTTAGAAAGAGATCTAATCACAACAAAGAGATAGCTAAATAGAAAGAGCATTTAAAATGTCATTTGAAGTGCCGCTGGCAGCTGGGTCTGAATCCCTGATAAGGACCGAGGAGCCCGTCCTGCGGGAGAGGCGCGTCCTGATGGGGGAACTCGAATGTTCTGATGGAGGCTCTCGCACCAACATCCTCTTATCTTCCCTTCGGATGCTTCGCTCCCACCGTCTCTGGTTGTGCTTTTAAACACTTTTTTCCTGGAGTGAGATGAACGCTGGTTACATGTCCCTGGGCTGTCAGGTGGGCGTTGCTGCCTTTTTGGTGCGCGTCCCTGGTGCCGGCAGGGGGTGGGGGAGGGGCTGACAGTTTAATGCACGTGTCCATTCGGGCACTCAGCACATGCTTATTGAACATCTTCTATGTGGCAGGCTAAACAGCTCTTCTCGTGGGAGGGAGACCACAAGCGCAGTGGAGTGACTGCCGCCATGTTGCAGGTGGTGATAAAGTGCCAGGGGAGAGGGGAGGGGGCTGGAACCGTGGGGGTGGCTGTGATTCTGTATGGGGGAGGCGGGAAAGGTGTCCTGATCCAATGGCACTTGAGCAGAGCTCTGAAGCACACTGTGTAGCTGGAGGGATGGAGGCATGCCCTCAGGGGGATAGGGAGTGCAAAGGCCCAGGACAGGCGTGTGCTTGGGGACTTCGGGGGCTGGCGAGGAGGCTGGCGTGGCAGGCGTTAGTCGGGTCGGAGAGGAGGTTGGAGACGTGGCAGGGGGTCAGGTGGTGTTGGTGCTTGCCGGCCATGGTGGGACTTTGGCTTTTACTCTGAGTGAAATGGGGAGCCTCTGAGGGTCGGGAGTGGAGGAGAGACATGACCCGAATCCTCCCGCCCCCTCTTCTCAGAGGATGCTCTGGCTGCTGTGTTGAGAATAAATCGTAGACTGTAATAATGTCAGAGGCAGTAATGACGTTTTATCTTCCTTATTTAATATTACGCCAGATATTTAAGTTCTTGACTGTTAGTTTGTGACCCTTAGAAGTTTTCATTTTTTAAAAAATATCATATACATTTTACTCTTCTGATTATGCAGTTAATGTGGCTCATCATTGACATTCCCAATGTGTACAAAAAACATAAAGTAATACACACCCAAAATACCTGTAATCTTACCATCTAATCACTGTTAACATTTTGGCATATTTACTTCTGATCGTCTGTGTATTTTTTCTTTCTATTGCTGAACCCATGTTTTAAAATTAACATATATCATAAATAGTTCTCAGTGTAATCAGTAACTCTTTGTAAACATTCTGTCATATGGATATTCTGCTCATTTTAAGACACCTAAGTATTTCCTTCCCCCTCTTATTTTTTTTTATTTATCTTTATTGTTCAGATTATTACAGTTGTTCCTCTTTTTTCCCCCATAGCTCCCCTCCTCCCATTTCCCACCCCAACCTCTGTCCTTGCCCCCCCACTGTCCTCATCCATAGGTGTACAATTATTGTCCAGTCTCTTCACACATCCCCAACACCCTTAACCCCCGAAAATTGTCAGTCCACTCCCTTTCT